>VYZX01000817.1:4047-30402 GCA_013401335.1 Brachypteracias leptosomus
TGAAAGCCATCTAACCAGTATACAACTTACTGCAACAGCATAAAAGCTACCCTCCCTAAGCATGAACTTCAGTCTGCCTGAAAAGTCACCTGAGCAATCTCGATACAAACGTACTAATTATTGTTTCGTACAATACTGAATTCCTTGTGACCAAAAAGGCAAGAGTTGAAGAAAACAGGACTGGAGTTCCACCACGTGCTCTAGGCAAAGCAGGTTTTGACACTATTTTCAGAGACTAAATATGAATGGAAATACCTAATTTATGTACACTGGACATTTAAAATCGAAGAGGGCAAGTGATTATGCAAGTTGGTTACAGATGTGGATAATAAGGAGGCAAGGTCTCAATTAGACTAAAAGAAGCTTTGATTTTTTTCTTCTCAACAAAAAGGGAAACTGATAATGGACAAAGGAACCAAAAAATATAAATGAGATACCACCCCTAGAAGCAGTGATACTCAAAGCAAAAAGACTCTCAGTGGGATTTATTTCACACAGGTAGGTAGTAGTATTGTACTAAAACAAGAGGAAAAAAGAAAAACTGGTCAGAAATTGGGACAAGTACCCCAACCTGCTCTTCCATGATTTTGTGATTAAGGCAATATACATTAGACTTGACAGTGATTTCTTTCTGTAAGAACTGCAGGGATTTCTTGCATCTCCAGTAGGGATAATTATGGCACATTTATAAGATTTAGACACCTAAATTAATCTTTATCACATCACATTACATTTCTAAATTTTATCTGATACAAGCAAAAAGAAAATCCTTTTCACCACTTTGCTTGTTATATGCAGGCAATTCTCACTGTTTAATCCTTTCTATTATAGCGACAAGCTTGGCTAATCAAACAACACTATGGTACACAGGTTTACACTTTACATAGACAGTTGTCCTTTCTTGGCAATGAATTACATTGCTGAAGACAGAATTATTCCCTTATTCCAAAACACTATAAACTGGAAATATTTGAGGTGGATAAAATATTTCAGCCTAATTCAGCAAGTAGTTTTTCCCTTCTGTTTTGGAACTCCTGCAGCCCCTTAAGACAAGACAGAGATGTTTAAAAATGCATTGCCATCTAACTGAATTGGTCACAATTCACACCTTGTTTCCAAGGGATAATAGGAAAATAAAGTCACCGGGTGAGCCGAGCATACACGCATGTGTGTATGTCTCCATGTATTTGTGGTTTTTAGTAATTCATTGAAGTCCTATCACAGGAACATGTAGTAGGTTTTAAGTGTAAGGCTGAAATTTTTCATCAGGAGAAAGAATATTGGGAAAAGCTCTGTCGACTTTTATGTTTTTAACTAATGGACACTTCGTTGCTTATATTTCTTCTAAAGTACTTAGAACTTTTTTAAGTGAGAGCAAAAATTTCCAATTTAAAAACTTCTTACACACAACTCATACAGAAATTCCATTTGATCATGCAAAGCAGCCATAAAAAGAGGCAGGTGATATCAGAATTCTTCACTTGGCAATCAAATATTTTAGTGAAGGCAAAATTGTGCCCTCACTCCTTAAGTTATCAGAAGTTGTAAAGAAGTAAGGTCTTATTCTTGTATAAATCTTCAAGAAACAACCAAGTAAAAGGGGGAAAAGTAATGAGCCATGCTATTGTCTGTTTAAAATATTTTTTCATGTTTGACCTCCTTTTTATTTAATATCCTCTAAAAACATCTAACTTCTTAATTCAGAAAACTAAAATTATCAGAAGTACTAATTTTCTATAAATTGCATGTGTGTCATATGAACTTGGAAATATAGCATGACTTTGGTTAAAGACAATAAAATGTCACAATTAGTATTATAAGAAGGACAGGAAGAACAGAAAAAGTAATTGTTGAGTGGCTACTGTATTCTGGTGAAATTTAAATTGGATTTTTTTTTTCCCCCTATTACATGTCAAATCTGTAATTAAGACATTCTGTGTTACTAAAAAAGGGCACATATTAAATATCCAACTTCATAAAAAGCACTGAAAATCCTTCTCCCCACATATTTCCAGCTTCATAGTAGAAGACAAAAAAGCATTAAGAAATGTAAGCACACAAGAAAATTGCAAATCCCACCTGATGATCCAAATATATGGCATTCCTTTGAAGGTGATGTGAAAGAATCTCATTCTAGCAGGCAGCAGTCAGAAGGAAAAAGGAAAGGGACAGAAGGTGCAGAATGCATGAAAAGAGCTTTAAAAGATGTAAACTAGACAGTGATCTTTCTGTTTTATGTAGAAATGTAATGCTGCTTTTATCTGTTGGGGTTTTTTTTTGTGAACTGTTAGTAAGTCCTGATCCCAAAACAGAAGTGATGAAAGTTTGCCATGAATCAGATTATGAACCACTACACTATGTTTTGGTGTTACATATAAAACACAATAACCTCACATAAATGTCTACTACACAGACAACTATGAACCCTTTGATAAATCTGTGTTTTAAACATGTTCTTATTTTCATACACAGATTACAATAAGATTGTATCTGATATGAGGCAGCATAAACAATAAATTAATCTCACAACTAATTTCGATCATAACGATAACCTTTATCTTTAAACTTAACTACATTATATATTAAAATAATCCTATGTAATTTTAACTCAGCTAATATCAAAAAGCTATGAGCAAAGCCTCAAAGGGTTAATAGCAGAACATCACATAAACAAAGAATCAATGTTACTCTATTCTACTCCCATAGTAGTCAGAAAATTTTGCACTAACAGTACAATGCAAACTTTGATTAATGAATGACTACAAGTTAGTGAGAATGGTACATGACACACATTGCTTTATAGCTGACCTTTGGGCTGGTGGCCTCAAGTTTTAGTTGCATGAGCTGTGCTAGTGTGTGTTCCCGGATACTACTCAGTTCAGCTTGCTGCCGTCTCAGCTTTATTAGCAGCAGCGTGAGCTCCTCTGGCTGAAGGAGTGCAGTGTGAGAAGCCAAAGAGTAGAAAAAAGGTTAATTGGTATCCTAAACAAGACTTAATTAAAACAAGGGTACTTAGTATCTTGCTTACAAAAACTTTCTATAGTGATACAACCAAAGATACACCATTTTTCCCCAAATTGACCACTTTCAAATATATAATGAAGGGTTAACTTTTACCTACTCAAAATAATTGATACTGCAAATGCCATAAAAGTGGAACATTCTGTATAAAGGACAAAAATACAAAAGAAAAGTCTGTGCAGCCCTCAAACTTCTGACAGGCATATCAAATTGATGATATTGACTTAAGTGAAGGGGGAGCTAATTCCAGCCCTTAGGATATCATTACCTGTATAAGGACAGTCAGTTGAGCTTGGTGAAAGAATTAAAAAATGCCCGCAAGAAAGTTTAGTTTATAAAATAATTCTAGAAATGTATGTGGCTGAGAGTAAAAATAATTTTAAAACCTATGATAACTGAACTACACTAGAAACAATCACCCTTCACAAAATAAAACTGCACAAGCATGACAAGAATAATTTTCCATCCCACCTTCCACAGGTTTGAGGCTATCAATTTATTGTTTTACTTTTATAACTATGATGTAAAATACAGCCTCAGGAAGGGAACAACTTTCCCTCCCTAAAGCCCTGCTTGCTCTCTCTTACAGTCACAGAATTTCCCCAAAGAAAAGTAGTAAAGAAAAAAGCTCCAGAGAACTATATACTAAATTACTGAAAAACGAATACCAGATTCTCAGAATAAAGAAGAAAAATCCATGAGAATAAGCATGGCACTGGCACCGTTGTGAGTTTGTATCAAAGTAGTCCACAAGAGGGAGCAAGGGATTTCCACACAGCTTCAGTTGTCAAAACCATTTGCTTTGAGGGAAAACCAACATCAAATCCAAACTGTCTAATGGCCAATCTTCCTCTTAGAATAGTCTTTTAATATTTCTTTAATTTCAGAGAGTAAGCATAAGAATCTAGACTGCTATACAAGATATTTTTAAGTTCTGTCCAAAAATCAGTGATAATGCTTTCAGTTTGAAAATTAACATCATTTCAAAGCACAACCCCCCTCATTTTTAGCAATAAGAGAATTGAAAGTAGCATCTTCAAGCTAAAGGAACAGTGAATCACTTTTTCAAAATCAAAACTCAGTATGTCCTGCAAAAGCCTGATTTTACTGCATAATTAAATCCAATGTTCACTAGCAAACTTTTTTCTATAGAGAAGCCCATCAAACAGTAATTCCTACTCCTCTCTAGACATTAGTAACGTTGCAAACATTTTTGACATTGCTCTAAGTGCTGTACTTTTGATACAGCTCTTGGGACTCTTGCAACAACCACAATACAAAATTTTGTTCAAAGAACTACCTATGGGTTTCCTCCTCTGGGCCCTGCAATGCCTGTGCTGTGGGCAGAACTTCTGTTTTTTACTGACAGAAGCTTGGGTCTCCTTGCCCCCTACCCTCCTCCTCAGCACAGCTCCAGTAGCAGAGCCCAAAAGAGCTGCCAGGGCCATGAACCCAAAGAAGTGTTTGCAGAAGACCCGGCTCAGAGATAAGGCACCAACTGCCAAAGGCCAACCCATAAGTTGCTGAAGGTGCCAGGGATTCATGCTGGGAAGTGCAAGAAACAGGGGTCAATGCAGTGGAAAGATTGACTGGGGAGCTGTTGCTCACAGTACGATTCTAAATCTGTATCCTTAGTTCATAACTCTCTCAAACATTAATTTCAGATGGACAGAGAAAGATTACAGAAAGGAAATAAAAACTGGCACAGAGATTACCTAAATTTAGGACAATCTCTTTGCTTTTGGCTAAGAGTCACGTTTCAATTAGGAAGGTGGACTGTATTCACCAATATTACTTTGATGAAATACCTTTAATGAGAATTTCAGCTCTATCTCAGTAACATGGGAGAGGTCAGAAAGGCCACATTTTATCAAATGCAATTTTAGTATCCTTAAGATTTTCAAAAAAGGAAAACTACTTCTAGAATTTTCTAATAATTAATGGAAAAATAAGTGTTTTGTAGTGTACTATACTCTCTCCCAGGAATTTATGTAATGTATCCAAGATGATTAAAAAAAAAAATAGTATCTGTATTTCTCAAAGAAAAGCTGGACTCAGTGGCTACACAATATTCTCACAATTCAATGGACCCACACAGAAGTACTTTATTTGCTTTTAAAATCCTGATAATGAAAATAAAGTCTACATTTTATGCAAGCTTTGAATAGAATAAAATGTTAGTGTTGCCTCTTCATACTTAAAGGATTATTCTTAAAAAAACCCTGATGTACCAAATAAAAATCCAACTCACAGTTTTGCCTTGGAGGCTCTGAGGAGTAACAGGCTGTAAACTCAGACCTGCTGGCATTGACCTTCTGTCAGGCACAAAGACATGCTGCACAAAAACAAAATAGCATGGTATGATCCATAGTTATCTAAAGACTCAAGAACTATTAAATGCTGAAAAAAGTCAAGCCAACTTCATGCTCATGACAAATTTGCTATGATTTGTGCCAGCTGTGGTCAGTCATGTTCCCTGCTGGTCTACTATCTAGGACACTTAAGTAGCCTACCTCTAAATTTTAGAAATACCTGCCACAGCAGATTTCATCATTCATTCAATTAACAGTCCTCCATAGTTTTTGCTCTACTGACAGAGTGTAAACAACAATTTTAGTTTTTCACCCATCATGTTTAAAAACCTAAGATCTCTATATAGATGAGGTTCACATATTAAATTTACTGACTTCAAATAGTCTCCTAATTATCCAATTTTTAAAAACAGATCTATGTTTTTAAGTTAATGCCAAAAGCTACTAGTGTAACTAAAAAAAAAAATCCAAGCAAATAGCAAGAAAAACCAAAGGGAAACAGGAATCTCGTTTAAAAAATACTATTTACGAAATTAAATACTAGCATAATGTGTTTCACAAGGAAAAAAATGTATCAGAAAGTAAAACATGGCTGAAATGACAAGTAAGCACATGCTCTGCAGCACCGACCCTAGGGATATTACTCAGATGTGTGAGAAGCACTGATTACTAAATTTCCAGTGCAGCTGAGACAAAGAACGTCACAATAAAATGACTCCTTTGTTGACAGGGACCTAAAAACTGCTTTAAGATATAGTTAAAGATTTTTGTCCTGCATCAAGAAACATAAAGACACCTGAGATAAAGACTTAAAAAATATGTTTAGGAGCATTTTCTACAAACTCTAGTTTTACATCCAAATGAAATAGTAATTTTAAAGAAATTATCTCTAATGTTAAAAAACATGCATAACACAGGCATGATGGATCTGGCAGAGCCACATACAGCACCCAGGTTTGCAATTCTTTGTGCCTCTCTCTCACTGATGAAGAACAGCAGTTACACTTGTCAAGCCCTAAGGTTGTGAGCAAACAGACTCTGATTTTCAGTGGTCTCCCTAATAACTCAAAGGCATCAAAAGAAATGACTACATTCAGTTTTCTTCTGGAACCCAAGGCAGCCAGTCTTGGGGCTGAAGAATCAAAAACAGCACGTGGAAAGAAATCTGGGATCTTCAGTCCTCTTAAGAGTTCCAGCTAAAAATGTCAGAAATGAGAAAGATTTCTGTATATGCAACAAAATACTCTGAATAATTTGCCTATTGACTCCTCCTTTCCTTTAGAGAAATAGAATACCATGGACAGTAATATTAGGACATTTTCTCACTTAGTATATTAGAAAAATACCTTTTCACAATCTTTAGATTTTTTAATGCTTTTTAAAATAAACCCTTTCTCCATGAAAACAGTGAGGTAACTTTGTTATAATAAAATATACTACAGTGCAACATGAGTCTCACAGTAACCATATACTTTCTACTAAAAATCCTTGCAAATAAGATTTTTAAATATTAAAGTAAATATTTTTACCTTAGTATGATGTGTCCTGTGTCTGCGATCAATAGTTACATCTCCCCTTTGCACTGGTGAAGACACTTCTGACCTGTAGGTACGCTGTGGGGAATATCCTTGGAAACCAGCAATTGAACCATGAGAAGGTGAGGTGGGAATTGAATGCATCATCTGATCAGAAATATTAATCATAGTTTTTGGGCTACTTATAGTACTGTGCCTAGTAAGAGTTGTTTGTTTATTGTAAAACTGACGTTGCTGCCACTCATAGAGCTGCCACATTGTGTCATCGCGCATTGACCTCCGTTTTTCTTCAGCTGTTACTGGTCCCATGGCTCTGTCGTAAGCTGATGGTGTCACACTGCAGAGGCTCTCCGGCCGTGCTTTGCTGTTTCTCGGCAGCGTTCTGTAGCCTTCTGGGTACCGGGGTAAAACTTGAGGTTGATGGCTTGGCATGTTTCTTGGTAACGTCTGATATGAGATTATGCTGAAACACAAATTTTCTTTTTATTAGTGGACAGCGTCAACGTCATGGCAATATGAATTTTTTCAATATTGGTTAGGTTTACCTAGCTGACTCTTACCTTTTTTTTTTTTAATACTACAAGCATCATTTTGAAAACATGCAAGAAAATCAAGATGACAAAGAATCAACTATACTGATTGAATGCACTGTAGCAGCCAAATCTGGATCATTTCTCTGATTAGCTGCTTGATCGTATAATCCGCATTTCATCTTTTTACCAATTTAACAGTCTAGTAGTGTCAAGTTTAGATCAAATCTTGTAGCTTGTCTGTGTGTTGGATAGGTCAAAGTTTTGAAAGCTTTTAAGTTCTATACTGTTTCTATATAAGTCCATTTTAAATGTTCTCTTTTTCAAAAGTGAAAAAATTCTCCTGTTGTTTCCCTAAGAAAATCTTGAGCAATTATTATGGACATAAAAAAAAAATAGCAGTAATTGTCTAATGAAATTATATCTTGTAATTGTCAAGGGCAAGCCATTCCATATCAGCTATTCAAGTGAAACAAATAGCAAAATACTTTGATAATAATATTGAATTGCTTTTCAACTCAGATATGAATTCAAAGGCTTATTCTTTAATTTGTTGCCACATTAAAATTCTGCAGTGCTACATTTAGTAACTTTCAGCATTAGCTGAAACGCAAAATCTTCTATACTGAGTATCAATGCATGCTTAAGTGTGACAAAGTATTTCTTGCGTTTTTTTCAGGGGACAAAATGTAGGTCACAAGCATTGATCCATGCAACCCTTATCTAAAATTCAGATGAGCACCTCTTAAAACCTTTTGCTACTGATCACACCTATGATAGATTCTTGCCCAGAGACAACAAAACTGAACTCAAATTGGACATAATTCAGCCCTCAGAGGGCAGCAGCTTCTAGCTACACCCCAGACTAATTCAAATTAAAATCCCTGCCAGCAGAGGCACCAGAATCTGAAGATGGTTTTGAATGACTTTAGTGGTTTTGTGGCGCTGAAGAAATTATGTAGGGCAAACAGCAAGGTAAACCAGCATTATGCATTTAGATCTTTCTGGAATAACTATCAAGGAAATGGATGATGGTAAACCCCACTTTTCACTGCAAATAGTTAAGCTGAGTTATTTATGATCACCTGTAACATTTTAGAGACGAAAACAGCTATAAAGAGCTTTACATAGAAAATCTGCTACAGTTTCTGAAGCTTTCCAAGAATTAATGAAGTATTATCCCCATTTTGTAGATTGGACAGAGTTCCATTCACACATGCCAAAAAAAACCCCAACCAAAAACAAAGAGGGAAATGGATTCTAAATCCAAATCTATTGTTGCAAAACCTGCTTAAATACATCTAAATTTCATCATGTAACACACCATCAATGATAAGGGCTTTTCTCTATCTCCAAAACAATCAACCAAGACACTTTTGAATCCAATTTCTAACTTTCAAAATATTTTTTTTTAGCTATTCACAAATAGATATGGTGAAGCCTGATATTTTCATGAAGATACCCAGTAGCTAGATACTCAGTGAAGTTCCTCTCCCATTTTATTAATTAAATGGGCAGTGTAATCCTGTTGGCTCCTTCAAATACCCCAGACAACTTAAAGAAAAGCTGTCTGAAGTTCTTATGCAAAGACAGCAGTTTAAAGTCTGTATGCAATTATTTATATTCTAGAACATTTTGGAAGTTAACATATCCATCTATTGGTACACCATGAAAACTGTAAAATGCCCAACCACCTTAATATTAAGGTTTGTTTTACATTATTTGATAAAATCAAAATAGATTCACCAATGTCCTGTTAATACTTGCAAAAATGTTTTTTCAGTTTGAATGGAATGACAAGTCTAGGCAGTACTGCAGCTTACAGCTGCCTTGCACACCAATGGGGACTGCAGCAGCCAGTCAAGCAGTCATGCACATTGACTAGGCTGCAAAATATTTCTGCAACTGTCATCATAAATAGCTCCCTACAAACGTTCCCATATGTAAAAAAGGCTTTCACATGAGTTTACATTACAGACTCCTTATAGACACCTTTAGAAGTTAACTCTAGGATTACTGTTGGGTAGCAGTACTGGTTCTGGTGTCCAAGTTGGTCTATTTGGGAAAGCGACTTTTCTGCTAAACTTTTAGGGGCTCAGTTCTGCAATGTTATGAATACTCTCAGACCAAAACCCGAAAACAGTCCTTCATCCTAAAGGATGCAAATGTCAGCTGTCCCAGAATATAGAACTTCCATGTGCAAACCAAACGAAGAGTGGCAGTGAAGAGAGAAACCTTTAGTATTCTTAAATTCCTAATTATTTTTTCAACCTGACACACCAGAGATACTCAGTTCGGTCCTCCATGATTTCTCTAACACAGAGAGACAGATGCAATGGAAAGCATCTTTGTTAAAAGTCAGTAACATTTCCCCATTAAGTGAAGTCTACTTTTCTCAAGAATTCAAGTTATAAATTGAACAGTTCTTACTACAAACAGCCTTTCTAGCCTCTCACCTCTATGTTAAGCGTTAACATAAACTGGAGCTTCTCCCTACTCTCATTTACCAACTTCAGTTCTACTTAAATTTCTGTCTGCAGCCAGAAACTGGCAATCTGAACAAAAAACAAATTTAAAATTTAAATGCAACCACATTCTAAAGACATCACTTTACATTAGAACTTTGGATCATTATTCAAGGCCGCTTCCACACAAAGCAAAAAAGACAGCTCAAGGCCAATTCTCCAGTTTGCTACTTTTATGTAGAACTGTATTTGAAAGCATACCCTTTGTGCTATCAATGTCACCCTTATTTAAGCAACAAGTGGTTCTCTACAGTCAGGAATAAAATATTGTTAATTAGTACCATATTGTTAACAGTACTTCCATCTACTTGTTTCCCACTGTGAAATCAGTTTTAGGATTTTTATACTTGTTCACAACTGAAAAATGACACAGCTATTCAAATTTCTACTGTTTGGTTGCAAGTTTTACAGTCCAATTAAAAAAAATTCTAATTGCATCAAAGAGCATTCTCAGTTCTCATTATGTAAGCATGCATAATAAACGTCAGAGCATGCAAGTCACTGTACTGCATGTTCAAACTTCATCAAACTACTTGAGTATTTCATGAAACAACACATTAACAATTCCCAATTATATTTAATTCCTAATTATATTTAATGAAGGACTAAAGGCAATGAGGAAATATTCAACCAATTTTGGCAAGTGTAAGTCAAATGTAATGTAAATTTTAAAAAGTTTTTGCAAAATCTGAAAAGCCCCTTGAGCCCCATATTTTGTAAATTGAGGAAAATACATTTTCTGAACTTGGTTCTGTTGTTACTCTGCTCTGCCATCTATCTATACACAAACTCCCTAATTTCCAGCTCTTCAAAGTATCTCGTATGATAGCATCTCCATACTTCCTATCTAATGTAATATGAAAAGGTTCTATATTTTACTGCTACAGCTGCTTGTCTGTAAGCCAGCCTGGAAGCAATGTCCCTACACTTCTGTCAGACAAAGAAATTCCTATCAGCACAAGATTTAATATTGTCAATCATTCACACATAATTTTAAGCCTTCAAGAATAAGCACTGGAACTCAATATTAGAATTGGGAGATGTTTAATTTCATGAGAAGAGAAGCTTAAGTATCAAGTAAGTTAGATTTCTATGACTTACTCTTAGGTAATGCTCCTCCCTCTCTCTCTCTTTTCAATTAAAGCTTGTTTAAAGTTTAAAGCTCCTTGTAATATTTTTTGAAGAATTTTAAATAAAATATTATTACAAGAATTTGTGAGGAAAATTGCAGAAGACAGGGCAATTTCAAGAAGAGATTTTAAGAGGGAAACGAACTGTTACAATTGAGAACATCTCTCTGCTAGAACAGAGAAATAGCTAGCACCCAAAAACAGTTTCTGGCCATTTTTATTTATTAAGTTATTAACATAGTTTAATTTATTAATGTTATTACTCAAATGTTAATAAAAGACAAAATAATAAATCTGTTGTTAGCAGTCATCCAGGCACTTCTTACAGAGAACATTTAATTAGATTTTTATGTTATATAGACAAAAACCCTAAAGAATNAGTATTATTTGCTAGCAAACAACTTGCTAGCCAAAAAAAAAAAATTATATATTACTTACCCTCTTGTCTCCTCTTCTTGCTCTTTTCCTCTTTGTATTTTAATCCACTGTTCCAACTGCAACATTGAATTAGTTCTCTGCATAACTCGTTCAGACTCCATATATGACTGCATCGCATTGTGCTGACCTGCATCTCCAGCTTCTGCCAGGACAACACCAACAGCTTTAGTCTCAGACCCATTTAAATGAACTGGTCTGAAGTGTCCAGCCTGAATTGTGCTTATGGGTAAAGTTCTGTATTCAGATCCCAAAGGATTTAGCTTTACACTGTTAATTTTTGTTAATGGTTTATCTTGCCCAACCTTCTGGAATCCATATTTTTCAGCTTCCAAAGCTTTCTTCTCCTCATTTTTATTCACTTCCTTGTTTTTCTGGTTATTTTGTGCCTCTGGTTTAATTAGCACCCGATGGTTTGAAATACTATTTGCCTCCCGAGGTAATGTATTTTCAGTGGTTAACTTCTCTACTCTGAAAAGGAATAATATCAAGCTATAATATCAACAAAATATTCATTAAAAATAGTAATTAAAAAAGGAAAGTGAGTATATTGGTATTTATCAAGGTTATTTCAGGGAATCTCTGTCCAGATATTTTACACCAGTGTCTTGTCTTTGAGATAAAAATCCAGGACATGTTTTCACACTAATCACAGAATCACAGAATGTTAGGGATTGGAAGGGACCTCGAAAGATCATCTAGTCCAATCCCCCCGCTGGAGCAGAATCACCTAGACCAAGTTGCNGGAGAGTATAAGTGCTTTTTATTCCATGCTTCTCTGTTTCTTTCCTATTTTAAAAACACAACATTGAGTAAATTTTTTAAGCCAACTTCTGATTAACCTCCTAGAAAAAATGTGCACAAGAGGAAATAAAGCCAGACTCTGAAAGTGGATGTTCAGTTCCCAGAGGGCTGGACATTCAAACAGTAAAAATATTCAGGGTCTTCAAGACCTACAGCTTCCAGATGTAAACAGCCTGAAACTCAGATGATTTTAAAGCCATCTTTAAAAATGGTAGCAGACTACATTGCTGACCAGCTTATGATTCACAATAATGCTGAATTTAACATACAATGAGCTCTTTTAAAGAAAGCAAACAATTTTTTGTGGTCGCTGGCATCAATTAGGTTTCTTGGTATGTTATCACTTTGGCCGGCATACGTTTTTGTGGAAATAACTGTGGCTTCCCTTATTTTAAGGAGCAAAATAGCTGCTGACTTTGGGAACTGTACCACAAAAATAATATTTTTAGAACAGCTACTGCTTTACAGTACTTACACAAGTACTCAATGTATGCAGTTCTATTAGCTCTCTTCCTTTTAAAAATCCAAAATATCACGAATCTCTCTCTTTTTCCATCCAAACCAGAATGACTTCTTTTTTCTCCTCAGTTTACAAGCAACAAAAAGCCCAATACACAAACTCCCAAAAATGTTTTGATCAAAATTTTTCTGTATGGGAGGGAAGAAGAGGAAAAGATATAATTCTTTAAGATTATGACTCTGTATAAAACCAAACCAAGAACAAAACTTTATTTTAAGATGATGCCAAAATACTATTTTGCATCTTTCTTGCAAATGCATTATTCATCTTTATAACTTTGTCCAGTTCAAGTGCTTAACCTGTTTGTGAAAAGCCCATCACATACGCAACTAACGAAAAGCACAAGTATGACTGCTCCTCTGAAAAACACTATAGAAAACCATATAGACTAACTACATACAGAGTTGTAGCCAGTTTTGCTTACCCTATCTTGAACAAGAGGCTTAAATATCCATCAAGTCCACACTTCCCCAAGAGATTATTTAAGCTGTGAATTCCCAACAGGCCAACAACTACTTGGGACAGAACCCCAGCAAATACATAAAGGATTGAAAACCGCAGTGTCCTTATTAAATACTATCCACTGCTAATAACATTGGACACTTTATTTTAAATGCAACTCCTATTACCATTCTATTTTTGATAAGAATCCTCCATGACATGAAAGGAATCAAGAGACTCCTGCCTTGACAAATACACCATTTCAAATGTATCAGCCAAACAGCAAGACATCAATGACCTCTACATACTGTATGTGAGTTAGAACCAAATGCTCATGCACTCTGCACGTTAACATGGAGTGTGATTTTTTCCCCATGCCTCTCCTTGACATAGTTGTGATGATCCCAATCTCTGCTTGACATTTCATAATGTTATAAAAGTCCTCCAAAATTCACTCTATTAATATAAGTAGCTCAAAATAGACTTTTAATTTCAGTGATTATTCCTGAGCTGCTGTCATAAAAGCATACACACTTGGCAAATGTATTGCAAATGAAAACATTCATACCAATAATCTAACACTAACACCTCTTTGGCTACATGCGTCAGTATTATTTTTAAACACAGTGTTTTTTTCTCATATATGACTGTTAAACGCAGAGGTTAGATACATGTAATGTTTTCTGCTAGCAGAATGGAGAAGGTAGTATTTCTGACAACCTTAACATGTAGAGAAAAAAATCCTGATGTAGAACCACTTTTTACATAGACTTTTGTGGGGGAGGACTCATGTGGTGGAACCGCTATACCCACGTCATCTTTTCTATAATTTCTACTATAAGCAAAGAAATGCTATGCTAATCTCCTACTGCAATTTAAAAATTAGGTGTTTTCTTTTTATTCCCCCCTCCCACCCAAAACTTTAAAATGTTCCCAAGACCAGCCATTTAAGCCTAGATTCCTTCTCAAGGTTATGGAAAAAACCTGGATCCCCTCCTCTCTCCCACCTGAAAACAGTACTACGCAGTGTTCTATCACAAACTAAAGGAATTCCTCAAACAGGGAAGTGAATTAAAAAGTCCATTTCTGACAATTAACAAGTCAAAAAAGGGTGTTAAAATACCAGTTTTCAGCCAGTGTTCCAGATTTTACAAATAAACGTAAGGACTACCTTACAAATAATCCTAAACACGAGCATTAATATATGCAACATGCCTTAGAAGTACCATCTACTCCCTTATATATAGCACTTGGTATCAATTTTTCTCAAGGTGTTTTACAGCAGAGAAACAGTTGCCATTTTACAGATGGAAAATCTGAGATGCAGAACAAGAGTGGCATCTCTAAGGACACTCATCAGATATGTGGCAAAGTCAAGACTTGGCACAGTGCTCAATTCACACTATCATGCTACTTTCCGCTGTCTTTAACTGAAAAACAACAAACCCCAAAATCACAGAGTTGTTTTTCCATGCAATCTCTATGCTGTATCACCTGTTACTATGGTTATACACAGCAGAGCCAAGCATTTATATCCGACATTCTTTGTGATGCTGTAGAGGCTGAATGACTGACATTTAAATAGACTTCTGGGCTCTCCTTTAACTCTGTGCATCAAATAAGCCAACTCAGTGTCAGCAAGAGTTCTCTTTCCACAGCAAAGGATCCAAATGGGGAAGAATTATCAGAAACTAATAGGTAAATATAAGAAATACAAATCCATATTTATATTTGACTTGATATTTATATCTAGCTCTCAAAGACACATTCAAGACTTGAAGGATATTTTGAAGATGGGAGAAGGAGAGACAACGAACACGAGCATTGAACATGTCTTTCTGTATATACTGAACACAATTTATAGATTTCTACAACCAAATAGGAATAGTATCTGTGGAACAGCAATACAGAAGTACTATTTTCTGCTGGTTTATATAAATAAATAATTCTGAAAGGGTTGGGTGGGGGGCACATAATTAAATTTCTGATGGATGTGAGGACTGTGATTTAACAAAGCCAGGCAGATGCATTTGAAAAGAAAAAGTCTATCTTTTCCAGACACAGTGATGTCAGTAAACCCCCACTGTGAATGTTGCTATGCTAGCAAGTGGGTTTTTTGCAGCTCAGCTTATGCTGTTCAGGGAAAGTAACTACCAGGAGAAAAAAACAATTCTTAGTACATGCTGCATTACTCAGAAGAAACAAAGGCTCTAGCACATACAGCTGACAGTGAAAGGATAGAAAAATGATGCTCTTAAACATGGGAGAATAGAGAGATCTGCATTTAGGGTAAAAATGACGAAGCAGTATGTTGGTGCATATTAGCATCTACAAACAGAAGCAAGCAATCGGTACTCATAGATACAACTTTGCTGTCGTCTGCAGTGATACAACATGGAATGAGTAAGAAGTTTTGCTAATCCAGAGAGGTTGTTTGAGACAACATTTTGAGTCATAAGCTTAAATAGTTTCTCAATGACTCAAGTATTTTTGTTTAATTATTTTGATAGGTCTTTCAATACATTATTAAACTTAAATTTACTACCTAGGTAAAATTAAAACAATGTTTAGGAAGGGGTAATTACAGTTAAGTCAATAGAACCACATATTTGCCCTTCCCTGAAGTTATACATCAGAAAGGAGGTTTTTTGCTGCGACTCCAGATCAGTTCTAAAAGAAATGGTTACATTTTAATTTTCTTACCTCAGTATCTCATTTCTGTATTATATGGCTAACTATATGTGGAAAGTAAGAATATTTTATGGAAAACTGGGTAAAACCCCCACAACTTAATGTTTTAAATACTCCTTTGATCTTTTTTCTCTCCAAGGAACTCATACCCTCAGAAAAATAAAGACAGAGATTGTAGCTCTGAAATTATTTAAAGTTGAAACATTCAGTTTAACAGACTGTTTGGTTTGGATTTTCAGAGTATCATAAGCAGTGAAGTACACTGACTTCTAGATTTAAAGAACTATAATGCAAAAACTCTGACTTATCTATGGGCAATTTATATTTAAAATATTATTTATATTAAGAGTGGCTCAACATCAGCTTGCATAAATATTTAAGGAAGTAAGATCTTAATAACTTTAACTATTGTATCATAAGTGTGTAATCTGTTAGAAGATTGTATTCAGTATAGTGTTAGAACCTCTAGAAAAGACAAAACTGAAAAACAAAGGCACTGGCTGAATCAAAATCCTTCACGCTTAGAGCGTGCCAAACTTCAGGTTACTTAGAGATGAGGTAATACACTACTTAATACTTAACAGAGTTTTAGAGAGAAGAAACAGTATTTCGTCTGGATAAGATCATATCCTGCTACATGGTTCATTTTAAGAACTGGTTTGATAGCCAAAAGATGGATTCTTTAGAAAACAGATGTCTGATGGATTTTCTTCCTTCTTATAGCTAATAGACATGAAAGTCTTCACTGGTCTTGAAATGTATTTTCTCTCAAATAATTATTTCAAGACTAATAACAAACTTTTCAAAGAAGTCACATCTACTTCTGTTTCATTCTAAGGTTTCTCACCTGAATTAAAACAACAAGATGATAAGTCGCTTTGCTTGTTTTTCTAATATTTGTTTTGGCTGTTGGCAAGACCATTCTTCCCGTGATACCCAGGCAGAAAACTACTGATCTTAGTGCTGAGTGCTTTTCTACTCGTTTAGCATGCTACACCGATTCACCAAGGAGTAAGACAAACACCTGAAGCAATGCAAGGCATATTGCAGGAGCATGTATAGCTGTATGAAAAGAAAAGCTCGGCTGTATTGGGAACCCCCACCATTCACATATACCCTGCCAAACACCTGAAACAGGCAGACATCAGTGCTGGAACAGGCCCTGTAGCTGAAAGAAAGGGTAGGAGTGAGACGCCAAGCATTTTGGGAGGTTGGAACACCCTTCACAGCAGTGGACTGCACATCTGTCTTGTTGCAGCAGCCACAGCACTGCAGTCTAGAAGGACGACCAGCCTGCAAAGCTGTGCTTGGGCACCAGGGTGAGCTCACTATGTGCCTTGATAAACTGTGAGGCAGCAAGCCTGGCTGCACAGCTGTACTAATGAACCGCGCAGAAGAGTGGATATTTGCAGTAATATTTTAGCTTGTTTTTAATGCTAAATGTCACAAGTAATAAGGTAACATCTGTCTATAATATTAAGTTTACTAAGTATCTTCTATACAGCATTGACTATTATGGGAGAGACTAAGATGACACTAAAGAGGCTCTGTCAGACAGAGGTACACTTTTTTCACATTAATTTTTTGCTACTACAAAGATGTCCTCTTCAAATATTCAATCTTCATAGTACTGCACATACTAAATGAAGGTGATTTCACCAGTTCATAAAAGATTCAGAATAACCCACTTTAGTACTATTCCCCCTACAAAGTGCTTATACAATCAAATAAATTATTTTTGTTTAAAGTTAAGTGGGTTTCATTTTGTTTAATCATTTTGCCATCTGTAAGCTATCACAGCTATCTGCAATACACTTACAATGTGAACCAAAACTGATTTTTCAGATTAAGTTTATTATTCACTAAGCTACATGTGATCTTATTTTGTCAAGGTAACCTCATTCTTTTAAGAGCAATCTCTTAAAAGCTCTGAATGGAAAAAGTAAAAGGTGAAAATGCTATTAAGTATCTATTTGCTTATGCTCAATCTTGCTCTGCTCAGCCCTTCTCAGTAACATCTACTGTTCTCAAACACGAGGAGGGTTACAGGGAGAACATAACATCTCGATATATAATGTGAAATCATACATAATCAGATCAAATTTCACTGTGGTAATTGGACCTACTACTCCTCCTTTCTAGAAGTTAAAATCTTTTATTTTCGTAATTTTGGGAAAAACACACAACACCTGAGAGCTTGAAGCATGTGTTGGTTTTTTTTACAGTATAGAGAAAAATATATTTTTTCTGTTATGCTATTTCACTATGCTGTCCAATGCAGAGAATAAAATGCTTTGTATACTATCTTTACATTTAAAGGATCTTATTGACAAAAGTTAAGATTTCAACCTTTTCTTTAAGTTAGTCACTAAAATGTTGCACAGATACAAATTTAGAAGTGTTCCTAGTTTACTGTTATCCTTCTGAACACCCCATAGACTGGGGTAAGTAAAAGTTTTAGTTTGACTGAGAAGCTCACAAAAGATTAAAACATACAACAGTAAAAGTGCCTAATCATTCTGCATTGCATTTTATGTTTCTGCCAGCATCATACTGGAACATGGGATACAGAAATGTCAGGAATAAGCTAATAAGAATTGCACTAGCACTACAAAATTTGGAAAGATTGCCTAATTTTGACAAACAATGTGCTTACTCTTCTGCAAAAACTGCACCTTTTCCTTCTTTGGTACCTGTGTCCATGTGATTTTTCACTATTTTTATTTTAACTTAAAATTTCTCAGTATTACTACTGTTCATTTAGCTCTGGTGTAGCAGGAACTAACAGAGCACAGAACAGATCAAGTGACAGCAGCCATCAGCAATAATTTCTGTGCCATCAATGAGAGGAACTTCTAAATTTTCAATTGATGAGGTTTCCATTACAGATGCCATGGAGTCGGCCCAAGGGACCACAGTCAGACAGAAAACAGTTATCACTGGATAGTCGGAAGCAGACAATATTCAGTTTCTGAGAACACAAGACTTCCAGCGATAACTTGGTGTCCTGGTTCAGCCAGGATAGGGTTAATTTTCACCAGGAGTTGCTATTCGATACCATGCTGATGTCATGTCTGGTACTCAAGGTGTGAGGGCAGAGCAGTCCTGGCTTTGTCTCACCAGGGTTGCCTCGCTCTGTGTCTGTAGCTGCATCTACACGGTCTGTACCTTTATACCTCTTGTTTTGTACATCGTTACCCCTGTTGCTGTTACTGTTGTTGTGATTGTTGCTTTTGCATCGCTGTATTAAATTCTCCTTATCTCAACCTGCAGGGTTTGTATTTTGCTACCTCTCCTGTTCCCGTCCGGGGGGTGGGGGGGCAGCGGCCAGGTGATGCCGGCAGGGTTTAAACCACCACACTTGGCTTTTCATTGACAACACACAGATACATAAGCGATAAGCCTCCAGATCAGGTATGTATGTATTTGATGAACAAGAATGGCTCCCCCCAGGCAGCCCACAGGTACAGCTGTTTAATTTAGCGAGAAACTACAATTGTGAATTTGAGTTTCATGACAGACTTAAGCCAAAGACTATCACCAGTTGAGCTGCTATTGCTATTCGGTCAGGAGGTCGGAGGAAGCCAAACATGTATGCACATAGTATTTGTCATTGCACTTCTTTTGATGTCACCTGCTAAACCAATCAGTCAGGTTGATTTTTCTTCTAACCCCATACACTCAAGGCATCCATATTCAGACAGAACTTAGGATTACTTTTACTGCTTCAAAATTTTATCCAATATTGTTAAATTAGTAAGGGGTCTCCAATATTAGAAGAAATTACTTCAGCCAATTTACATTCTATTTTAAGGTATATCCTCTCATTTAAATCAATAAAACCAAATATGAGAAAGAAATACGCTGTGCCACTGTTTTGTCAATCCACACTACCTTTTCACAGGCTCTGTCTGCACAAGTGCTGCATCTGTCATGGCTTTCATCCATAACTCCATTTCCTTCCCTGTATCTGTGCAGAAATAATAGGTCCTCATATTTGGATGAGCTGCCTGATTGGAAATGACATGGTCATTGCAATAAAAATGTAAGATTCTGTAAAAGAAAAGAGGCAAATAATGTTACTGTATACTTACTCTAATGTTTTCAATAATAAGATTTCTGAAAATAATATTATCAGAAAAAATATCAGAAGACATACTTTAAAGTTTCTCTGTCACTGTATTCATATTTTCAAAATAATTGCCTGTAATTTTCAATCATAGCTGCTTCTTCATTAATACACTCAATAAAGAGCCCTTAAGTTTCTTCAATCTATTATGAACTATCCTATTCATTTAATATAATTATTATAAATAAGATTCTGGCACAGATTTTTTCAGTCTGAATGATACAGCAAGTTTTAATTTGTACTTACCATAATAAATAAATGATCTGTTGCTTAGGAGGCCAAAAGAAGAGCCAAAAGGAGCTCATAACACAACAAAAGAAAAAGGCAAGAGAAAATATTTAGCAGAATTATTTGTATCATGATTAAAAAGATTAGCTGTGAAATACTCTTAACATATTCATGTAATATTCTGATTTAACTGATAATAAAAACTTTTTTTTATTTATATGCAAAGACACTTCGTAGCCAAATAGCTAAAGAACTTTCACTAGTAGAGTGCAGTTGCAGATGCAGTTTACATTACCACATAGTATTTAAGATCTGTGAGCTAAAAAAAAAAAAAAGACTAAAAGACTAATAATAAGTGATATTAATTTGTTTTCTCATTCCAGTAATAATGTCTATATTTACATCAGGCTAAATACTTGAATCCTATGCTGCTGTATTATGCAAAAATCAGTCTCAGACAGAAGTTGTCAATTCTGTTTTGCATGATAACTCAGTAAAATGAGTCATGATCACTAGGCTATTGTGCTTTTAGACATAAAATTAAACTGAAAAATTGACTCCCTTACCTTAAAGGCGTATTTGCGGTTAATATGGTCCTCAGCAGAAAGCACAGATATCTGAAAACTAGGTAGAAGTATGCTACCTAGTATTCCTTCTTCTTTCTCATCTGTGAATGTATAATATTTGATTAGAGAAACAAAGTGCTTTGACACATAATCTTTGTACTCGAGACACTTCAGTGAAACTCTGCACTTAACAAGACCACTACAAAGAAACCTACCTCAGAAGAAAATGCATTTAGAGAATCAGAAAGCCAGACTGATTTGTTGTGTAAGGGGACTGTATACAGTCTCAGAAGCGTGCACTCCACCAGAGCAAGAAGAAGTGCGCAGCCTCTCTCTGCCAACAAATGCTCTGGAACGTGAATCACACTAGCGTGTGCCCCCCAAAACCTGCTAAGCACCATGAAATCCAGGCCATGTGAGAACAGCCACCTTCAACTTTCTCCCAAGATGGACCAGCATAAAAAACCCTCCTGAAAGTTCTAGTTCTGTAAAAGTTTAAGCACATGAGCTACCTCACGGTATCTGCCTTATGGAAAACACGAATAGTTGCACCTAGACTTTCCCTGGGGACCAGTGCCCACCTGTATATGACTTCAAAACTGAAAGGCAGATGGGAGCCAAGCCTCTAATTCACTGACAAGAACAATATTTGCCATCTATTGCCTACCCAATAAAAATTGCAAATACCTATGAAAGCAGTATTTTAAAATACTGCTTGTGGTTGCTGGCCTTTGAGAAAATTTGCACATTCTTCTTCTGATATCAGGTATATTGAGTTATGAGTTTTTCTAATTCCCATTAAAAGCTTATACTCAATTACATTCTACTTGTAAGAAAGCATATGTTTCAGATAATTTGTAAAAAACAAACTCTTACATAAAATTTTAAAGCCATATGTTATAATAATAAATTTATTATTTTAATTGGAAGCTACAGCCAGCTCTTAAATCCAATTATACTTTAATAAAGGAGTAATTGGATTCAATTCACAAGTCAATCTTAATTCTGTTTCAGATACAGAATTTCTGCTTTCAACCAGTATCTTAGGAGACTGTCCTTCATAACACTTCTCTTATGATCTTAAGATACTGCCCACAGCAAATGACTATGTATCTGTGAAATTAAGATGAAAACAGATGTTCCAAAATTTCAAGCATGGAAAATTAATACTGTAACAATTAAAATACATGTAAGCAGCTAAAAAGGACTACCTCTTATATGCAGACTTAAAAATATTTTACCAGTTCTCGTTTACTCGTAGAATGCTGAAAAGCCACAACTTTCATTTAAGTTATTCATATGGAGAAAGCTCTGCCCTGTCATTTTAGCATAACAAGACATTAGATGTAAAAATTATGCTTTCTTGGATAGTTATTTAATTGGGGAACTGAGCATAAAATTTTTATACTAAAAACGCAGAAAAGATATTAGAAGAGTGGATTTACTTTCAGGTATTCAACTGTACTCATAAGTACACCTAAAACCATCCCATCTTCCTCTCTCAAATATTTAGTCCTTGCTAGGCACACACAATAAAAAAACCTTGCCTTTTTCCCTCTGTCCCAGAATGCATGGCAAATGTTGGGGTTTACTTTATTTCGACTGTTGTTGTAGGGAAAAATTCCCTTGTTCTGCTAGATTATCCTTTGACCTGTTACTAAGTCACACCCACTGGTGCCATATAAAAGCACTAAGCATTTTTATTCCACTGAATGTCTGCGTGGCTGGAGGACTTTGGTCTTTCTTGAAGACATACTGCTACATTCCCTTTCCAGATTTTAAAAATCTGTTTCCAGTCAGACTAGTTTTTATCTACACATTACACTGCCCCATAGCCATCTTTACTTGTATGCTGTGTATGAATAATACAAGAGAGAAATAGCAGATCTGTATAGCTCTAAGTTCTGTTATTTGTTGCATTTGTCTTTCATCCCTCCCTGAAATAGAAAAAGAGTATTCTCTAAACTCTGAAAAAATATAATGAAATTGTTTTTCTTTTGATCTATAAATCAGCTTTAAGATGCTAACACTGTAACACAACTGTAAAAGTTCAGTAAAATTTGCTAACAAAACCAAAAAACAAACCCCCCAAAACCCCAACAATCACAGATGAGCAACCAGAAACACTGTGATCTAGGAGTAATTGCATGGCTTCTTCCTTCCCATTTTTTTTCAATTCTTAGGCAGAATTAACAAAAATATAAAAGCACAAGGTTTAGAGTGCAAGATTTTATATTTTAGTACCCATTTCTAATACCTTTAAGACTATCACTACACATGTTTAATTACAAATTATAAGCTTTAAGTTGTTTCTAGTGAGTGAGAACTAAACACTAAGTTTATAAGGTAAACAATTTACATACTATCCTGCTTGTTTTTCAGCTTACTTGACACACTAACATGTAAAAATGAAAAGGTAAGATTATAGAATTGTTTTGATTTACTCTCTTTGCTGTTGGTTTTGCTTATTGCTTTTGTTTTATTCTTAGATACTTTATATGCAGTGTTTCAAGTCAATTTAATCTGTTCTTAAGGCAGCTACAAAGCAGCATTTTTTGTAGAACCTTTGGAAGGGAGAGTCTGAAGACTTGTTTAAAATAAGAAAACCCTGTAAGAAAGCGCAGACTATATAATGACCATTTAACTAAATGCAGTGTAACTGTATCACAATTGATGCCTCCATGACTGAAATTATAGCCTAATTTTGAGTCAGCAGTGTTTTATCCAACTATGTGTATTTCCTGGGGTAAAAACCCAAAGCCTAATGATTATATTTCAGTAATTCAGAATTTGTTAACTAAACCAGTTACAAAGTGTTACAGAGCTTTTATGTTTGATGACTTGATTTGTATTGTTAGATTAGAAGCATGCTGCACTTTAACAGAACAGCATTTTAAATGCATCAAGTCACTGCTTTCAGCATCACCAGCATCAACATCAATTCTACCAATTCTCAAGTCTCATCCTAAAACATCTTTGCTCTTAGCCTCCTGTAAACTATTATGGTTGTACACTATAATAGGATTGAACATGTTTCCATATGCACAAATCCTGGTTTTTTATCCCATCAGGAGCACTACAATTAATAACCTGCAATGGTGAAGGAATCAGTTTTTTAACATCCATATCTCCAGACTAGAATTATAAGCAGTTAATTTTTCCAATGTAAATTAAGTCCGATGCAACTACATAAGGGTACTAACAGACTTCCTTGTCCAAAATACAGCAGACTTCTGCTCATATGGAATTGGACAACATTTCACTTTCTAAGATTCCCAAAAGGCCTATATTCTCTTTATCATTCCCAAGGCAGAGTTTCAGCTCCTCCACATTATCCCTTCCTATCCCCATTTCAGTTACTTAATTTGCATGAAAAAGATCAGATTTAACCTGGCATATTTAGTTCCTAGCAACAGATGCAGTGAGAAAACTACAATCCAGAATTTAATAAAAGAGGTGGCTGTGAATGGGTTTGCCCGTTGAGCGTACCTGACAGGCAGGAAGCAATTATATGAAATTGGTAATTAAGAAAGAAAAAAACCAGAAAGATAAAAGTAGCAGGCATGGATATTAACAGCTATACAACTATTTTAATCCATTAGGTGAAGTAGGAGCTTCTTATTTCTTACATTTGAGTGGTGTGTCAAAATTTATCTGCTTCCAGAAAAATTGTCAAACAAAGCTTCCCTGAGTGGATCTTACCTCTGTAATAGAAGAGACACAGATCTGAGAGCACAAACCACCGTTTCTTCCACAACTTCATTCCAGTACTATCCTGTATTAATCAAAGTGATGACATAAGAACTTTCAGAATGTTAGTAGTAGTAGTTCATAAAGTAAACCAGGTACTACATAACTGTGATGGTGTGCTTGTAGTTCATTTTCTTGGCTACGCTATTTTAAGTATCTTTGACGTCTCATCAGTCTTGACACTGCAAACAAAGATCACAGCCCAGGAAGCCTGAAGTGAACATGACTCAAGAATAAGTAAGAGCCCACTAATATAGCATGCTAGAGACTACAATCTACAGTTAACAAAAAAAAGTATACTTTTTTTTTAAAAAGAAAAGAGCAAGGTAATACTTGGAGTACATCCTCCTTTGTTTTCTGAAGAAACCCTCTGATCTTCATCTTCTACTACCACTCATATATCTTACTTTTTTTTCCCAAATAAAGTTTATTCCTAAAGCAATTTCACTTTCTTTTATGCTTGAACCAATTTACACTGCATAACTCAAAGACTGCCACACTATTTCAGTGTGAATAAACCAGAGTTTTGCAGCATGCACATCCTTTTTGAATCAGATTTAATAAATGTGTTAATCTGTTCCAAGAAGAAAAGTACATGTGAAGTATCAATTATTTTTGTAGTAAACAGGTTTTATTACAACCAAGAGGTATTCTATAACGAAAAACTGTGAGGTGGTGTCGGTTTCATTTTGGAGTTGTTGTCAGGTTTTTTTGAGAAAAGACAGCATAATTTTTAGCCTCATATTTCAAGCTCTGCTTTTTTGGGGTGGGGAAAATGAGCTGAAGAAGGGCAAAGCAAATATTAGCTATATTATTCAGAAAAAGTTAAAAAAAAACCTTTGTCACAAACATTTTCATAAATAGAACAACTAGGCACTTTATAGCACCTTCCTTCTGAGGACCTCAAAGTGCTTTAACAAACACTAATGAAGTCTGGAAGCACTGTCCATAGCAGTCAGCTCCTATTTCACAGCTGGAAAGGCAGACATGAGGATGGGCAAGTGCCTTCCTCACCTCACTGCAAGGTCACTGACTCAGTAGTGGAACAGGATGCTGGACCCTTGACCCAAAGGTCACTGGCCATAACCATCAACTGTATGACATGAAAATACCCAAACTTCTTCAGGATAAAGGATTATCACTAAACCTCAGACAGACTTCCTGAAGAGGCTGTTATGCAACCTCACATTTATCCCATCACTCAAAAACACAAGAGGTTTCCACGTGGCCACATGTACAATTCTGCCAGCAATGAGACACACTAGGAATGATCCCTCAGTCTTCTTCAGGCATGGCAGAGAGGCACACAAACAATTGTGTGTTTCTCATATTTTAAATTCTTTCCTACTTTAAAGTACATCCTTTCTGTATCAGTGGATTTGCTAATTATTGTTTCACCTTGATTGCGATTATGTCACAATATGGTAACATTATGTTCATAGTGAACACCTCCCAAAAAAGAGCTGACTCTGAATGTAAAAATTAGTAGAAGAATGACAGAAGAACAGCCTCACATGCAATGAGACAGCACACTGAGTCAAATAAAACTTGCCGTTCTCTGTGATTACATAAATGTTAAGAAAGTTATCTTACTATCAAAAAGAAACCTGCACAAGCTTTCACTGTAAATTTCTGAAGATAGCACCTGTTGGCAAAACTCTTGACTAAACTGGCTTTCAATTACTACAACAGCATGGAAACATAGAGCAACCCCTTATCTTACAAAAACCAAACAGCA
>VYZX01000817.1:30968-70609 GCA_013401335.1 Brachypteracias leptosomus
GGGGGGGGGGGGGGGGGGGTCCTGGTGGACAACAAGCTGATCACAAGCCATTTAATTAAAAAATCTAGAAAACATTACTTTAGGAATAGAGTGACTTTTTTCAAGCTAAAAAGTTTAACAGCTCCAAAAAAACCCCCAAAACTCTCATCTTTATAACAACTTCTCTCTCTCAACATTGAACAATAGTAGAGGCCACAAGACTACCTAAACATGGGAAAATGTTCTCCTAAATAGCTACTAAATAGCTAACTTTTTACCTGATAGTAACTAGATATACACATTTGCCTCAGCCAAGTTTAAATGACAAGTTCTTACAGGGTTCTCACTGGATTTATAAAATGCATGGCCTAATCAGTTTTGCTGTTCAGTTTTTTGATCAAACTACTCTGATTTCCTGCAGAGCAAGAAAGTGCAAGTGGTCTGGTATTGCATGGTAGGAAATCTACAGCAGGCTATGTATACTGTCACCAAATACAAAAAAGCACCTATTTCAGGTTAGTTTACATTCAATAGGAAAACCTAAAATGATCTCTGCTTCTAAGATTATTATCTTTGAGTTAAGGAAACAGGCATTCCCCTCCCTTTTCATAATGAAAAAAATGCTTGATTTCTAATTCATTATTGAAAATACTTACTTTTTTTACAAAATTAAGCAATAGAGCCTAATAAAAGAAGTTTCAGAATTTAAAAATAACAATATGCTGGGCCATACATCTTTGTCCCATCATCTCAGCATACCTGAAATGAATTCAGCTAAAATCTGCCTAGATTTTTCAAGCCCTTTGCGTTTTTTACAGAGAAAGATGTATATATAATGTATCAATATTGTATCAGAAGGTTATCCAGTAAGTAGCTAATTAATTAATTAATATACCATATGTCAGTTCCTCACAGTTCATAGTTTCACTCTGGTATTGTTATCATTGTATTTTATGCAAATGATCATCTTTTGCACATTCTACACTTTACCACAAAAAAACCCCAAACAACAAGAAGGGGGTGAAGAAGGTAAGAATACCTGTTTGTAGAGCCAGCCACGTCTGACAACTGGTGCATTAGGATTCCTCTTTATTGAGTTTGATCTCTTTCCAAAATTATGAACCTTCTTTGAAGATCGTGATGTCTAAATTGAATCAAACAGGTTAAAGAAAACATGACATCAACATCTGTTGAAAAATTGTAACACATTTTCTTTACTTCAAGATTTTTTTCCCTATACATGTTCTCTGGGTGATTGCAGACTACAAACTGTACTCCTTTTTTAGATAAATAATTATTATGATGGTTCTGCTGGCTTCAGCATTTTCTTCTTTTTCCTCTGTAGAAAATTTAAAGACAAATCCCAAGACAAGTACTTAAAAGATGGTTTTTAAACAAGGAAAAACAACCAAATACATATCTGACCTTCTTATGTGGTAGGCATAAAGTCTACTGAGCTGTAGAAAGAGAAGTAAAACTAACAGAACTGTCATTAATTATGAAAAATTACATCACCTGAGTACGAAAATTCTACTCCTTCCTGTTCCCAACACTGGACTAATAGATGAAAACTTGTTCAGATTTCAACAAGATATAACTTCCCCTTTCCTAACATATACTATATTTTTAAAATTCTTTCTTCCTTTCCAGAACCCTTTATTCTGTGATCTCTTGGCTGGTTTGAATATTAATTAGCTGCTTGCACTAAGACCTACTTTGAAACTTTTGCCCTGAAACTTCATTGCTTGTATCTGCTGTTGCTTATAGCTTTTACAGCTTTACAGCTACGAAATGCTCACAGATGATTAAGAGAAGTAGGATAAATAACACATTTTAGAATTTATCCTTCTTCTACTTGAGTAACCAAAAGAAATTAGAAAAAAGCATAAAGAAACACGCAACACCTTGCCAATTCACACTTCATTTTTTTCAGCCTACTTTTAGAAAGTTTTTTTTGCAACTAAATGAGCTGAACGTTTACTTCAGTTTTAAATTCTGTAAGAATTGGTGCCTCAGAGACCACGCGATGTGATTCAGCAACGTATCACGCTCTGCTAAAGAAGTAAAGTTCAAGTAAGTTTTAAAATCTGTGTTCATGGCTCTGCTCCAAATCCACCATCTGAATTGAGACAATATAATCTTGTGCTTCAGCTTCCCCACCTCTACTACTGAGACTAATCATAAGGTTATGCAAAGTTCCTAAAGGAAGAAGGCTAAATAAACACTTGGGTTTTGTTGAAAATTAGGGTGTGGGGTTTCTCTATGGAAATTCTCTCAACATACAGAACTGCTGGGTTTTTTATAAATGCTTCAGAGAAAATTCCACAGTGGGTTAAGAATTATAAACTGAAAACTACAATTTAAAAAGATATGCAGCTTTTGTTAACAATGCCACTAATAGGAGAATACAACATAGTTAAGCCAAAAAGGAACAGCGTTACAAAAATTACGTGTGTTTGCTTTAAGTCTACAACACAATGAAACAGGGATGTTTTATATTTCTTTTTAGACAGAATCAGGAGGGAATATAAAAACAATCAGGATGCTTTTCATTTCCCTTGGAGATACGGAAATTTGACTCAACTCTGTTTGAAAAGCAAGACAGAGTAAGCAACTGAAAACCTAATTAAAATAAAAGTAAAATTCTTTCACAGTTTTATCTGAAAAACTCTACCAGTACAAAATAGACAAAGGTTTGTAAGAAGCCAAGAGAATGATCACATCCAGCTGCAAAAAAAAGAAGAATGCAGGGGAGGTGTAACAATCCAGAGCACATTATGAATTTAACTACGTCTATCTCTCTACCCGTATGGCTACTATATTGGCATACAACACATGAGCTGTGCCAAGATTTTGATCAGAAATAATTTGTAACACTCATAGTTACTCTAATATCAGGTATTAAAGGTTCAAAACCTCTCAAAGGGTGTTCCAGACTTCCTATGCTTGTAAAATGGATAATGCACTAAGGATGCTTCTGAAAACACAATCAAGCAAAAGTACTACTAATGTCAAGTCTACTAACAAATTCAGTTAATTTAGATGGATACCTCTTAGGCAGGTCCAACAATAAACCTGTTTCCCTGAGCTCACAGCAAAGTCTTAATGGGTTACATTTTACCAACTGTGAATACAAACTTCCTTTAATTAAACACACCATTGCAAGTGCTTTCTAATTTTAGTTAATACAAAGAACACTTTAGATGACTAATGATTATTTCACTGTACATTGCACAAAGAGAGTAACTGTTCACAATAAATCCCGAGCCTTAAGACCAGGAGTATTTTAGGATACTGAAATATTGTATTGTATATATAAACTAAATATGGGTTCTCTAACTTTTTAGATAACCACCTTCTCCTCTTGTTATGTCTGTGATCCCTGGCCATCCCATGTTCTTTCACACACATATTTAATATATATCTCAAGCTGGGAAAACAGGAAGAAAGGAAAAAAGTAAGAACTGAAGTGTTCAACTACTTTTTATCCCACAGCACTAAAAATATAGGACATATTGCACAGCTCCAGCTTCTGGAGAAGGTAAAGAGAAAAGGAGGACAGTGAATGAAGGGTCCAGCTACTAATCACTCACCAGAAGGTGTCAAAAGTAACAGACCTAGCAAACTTATAGTCACATCTGGTACCATCTGACCCATTCTAAGGATAGGGTCCCAACAACCGTGATGCCTCCAAAACAAGAACCTATGGGGAAGGGATCCTATACAGTTCCACTACTGAGAAAGAATCCATTAAGTCCAGCCAGTGATATTTACTCTTTCCTAAACCTGAAGAAAACAAACACCAGCAGGATTCTGTACTCTGGACAACACACCAGTCAGTAGCTGGGGCTGTTCACTTCATCATTCTGCAAACTGCTCTTCTCTCTCTGCAGCAGGTAAAGAACACAGAATTCCTGTGAGGCTTCTTCCCCATTTTCAGAACTAGCACAAAATTAATTAATTAACACTAAGCTAATTGCATCTATATTCAGAAAAAACATAGGTTTGAGAACCTTGCAATACAAAATATTCTGCATGTGAGCTCAAAGAATGAAAATCTAAACCTTTGCTACTTTCAGCTTCTGTTTAAAAATATGTTTCCGGTCTTCAAGACTTACATTATCTTTCAAACCACAAACCAACATGATACTGGCTTCTGGTTTGCTGGCAACTTCAGTGCCTTACCATGTTGCAGTTTTCCATGAGCTGAGTGGGTTTCTGCCTCAGCATTTCAGCTTGGACCAGGAGGTTGCTCTTGCAAATCTCCCAATCATTCACTCTTATTATGCTTTGGTTTGCACAGCACAGCAAACTGGATTTATTTTAGATAAGACTGAAATGTAAAATGCACAAGGGGTACTGCTGGACTAGTCTGAATATAAACCACGAAAACACAGTGCAGGTGTTTGGCCCTGAGCACCAATTCTGCCCACCACATTGCTCCTGTTTATTATGCTGTTTGCTAACATGTATCATGACTATTACTCCAAAATTTCTGGCTAACCTTAATCCTGAGGAGACCTGTATGGCTATACCTAAACTAGTCATTTGAAGCTGGACTGGCTTAAGCACTGTATGAAATATTTGTAAATAAACTAATGAGTATTTATAAACAATGTGTTATAGCCTAGCTGTAATGAAGACAGGAGGGGCTCCGCAGCAGCTGTCCCGGGCTAACACTATCCCACTTACTGTTAGAAAATTGTGAACCTTATTCTGTTGATAATCAAGACAGCAATGAAGAGCAGGGGAGATGAACTGTGAGGGGTGACTGGCAATATGACTGAATTTACACATTAAAAAGCTGATTCTCTGAACGCATTTCAGGACAAATAATCGTATTTGTCTAGGCAATGACTTTAACAGTGGGGAAAAAAAGAAAAACTAAGAAAACTACAAAAACAATTTCTTACTTTTGAAAACAGGTGTGGAAATATATACCTCTGTAGCAATTTCAAGTTTATGTAGATCTTTTTCACAGTCAGAGTTCTGTGCTAGTGTCCTTCAGTTTTAAAATATACTCAAGTTAACAGTGAAGAAGCAGCACTTAATAGAGTTGTAGTGTGTCATTTGGCCAGCATCATGTATATAGTGGAAAAGGAGGATTAGAATTAAGACTTTTACAGGAGAGAGACTAATTTTTGTCTCACCTCATATTAGCCTCTAGGCAGCAGAAGCATTAGACTCCAGTGAGTCTTTCTGCCACAAAATAGAAAATTCTCTAAGTTCTTTATTTGGGATCAATTAACATTAATGAAAGGGAGGACTTAATCCTAACACCTCTCAATTGTCCAAAACTTTAGTTGTACCACAAACTTTTCTTCCATTTCTCATTGCATTCCAATATTATGTGCATTCATGAATTATCTCTGAAAACAGAAACACCTAAAAAATAGGTGTGGCAACCACATGAAACATTCTTCTGCTCTGTGTTTTATTTTCCTCACCAATATTTTACTCCTCTTTTACTGAGTTGCGATACACAGAGCCTCTACATACTATGTTCAAAGGCTGATAAGACAAGTAGGAATTTCAGGTTCTACTGTTGGGAGATATGAATAAAACCATAGAAGAAAATCAGTTGCTGTTTTCAGGTACAACCAGTGGGCAATTTTTAGATATTTATCTTTAAAACCGATTCAACTCATTAGCCTTAAATAACGACCATAAAATGCTGACTAATATTAGCTGTGGTTCTACTTTGCAAACATTCATTTCCTGAAAACAAAACTTTTAAAATAGTGTTGCAGTAATTCAGACGAATTCACATTTGAAAACTGATGTACAGTAACTGCACATGCAGTCACACTAATCATATCAATATTTTAAGTGCATTTAAATAATTAGGACAGGAGGAACGAGAAGTAGAACAAAAGTTTATTTTTTCAGAATATAGTAATTTTCATAGGAAATTCAAGTGTCAGTAATCAATGAAAGTAAAACGATTACAATGCCTGGGCCGTAGCAATCTCAATTTCCTTCTAGAACACTGAGACAAACATGCTAAAGGGCATTTTAATTTTTTCTTTTGAAAGAGGAGTGTGAACAATAAAAGTCTGTAAAACACATGCTCCTGAATTATAATTCCTTTCCTACATTTAATCTCAGAGCTTGCCCTAGCTACTTCTATTTTAATTAATTTTCTGTGATACTATTACAATCTAGATCACTATTCCAACTCTAACAATAAGTTACCTTGGGTTTTTTGTTTGCTTGGTTGTTTTAGGGCTTAGCTGGGTTTGGGTTTGTTTTTTGGAGGTTTACTAGTTTGTTTCCTTTTGTTTTAAACTGGCTTTCCTGCATGGATTTAAACATGACCATATGAAAGTTGAGATGGATTTTGTTACTGTTTATAATTCATCTGTGACTCCTCCCTCTCCCCCCTGGCTAAAACTAATAGATTAAGACCCTTTTCTCATTAAATAACAGCTTTTTAATGTAGGCCAAGGATTCTGCCTGCCTAGTGAGACATTTAAAACAACAAAATAATGTTTCCAAAATACACGTTAAAGAAACCGTACAATATTTCCTACCACATGAAAAATAATTTCAATCCAAGTTTTTCAAATTAAGGAACTTGCTCAGCTAAAACACATTCGGAATTTTATTTTTCTCTTGCAGGCCTGATTAATCTGTCAAAAAAGCACTTCTCAGGGTTAAAATTTCCAATGACTAACTAAAGTATAGCTTTTTTTCCCTTGTTTAAATGCTAACTGCTGAGTACTTCATGGCTTTTGCCTGTCATCACTAATCAAAGTCATTACCTTGGTGTCCTAGCAAACCTAAGGAAATTCTTGATTTTGTAGCAAGTGCACTTTCCTTTCAGGAAAGCTGTCCAGCTAAATGGATAAAAATGCACAGAATAGCCTCATCAGCTTTATCCAAGAAGTTCAAAAGCTGATATAATTGAACCCATCACTTTGATAAACATCTGGGCATTTACCTTAACTTTCTGAGAAGCTCAGTGAATGGAACAAGTAGGACACAAATTAAGGTGACAAAGGAATCTTCAGGACTTTTCCCAGGAATTTTCCTATGAAACCAAGACTTCTGCTTCTGGTCCAGTGACAGCAAATCATGTCATTTGCCCTTTAATTTTACCACAGGGTCACCTTCCATCTCTTGTAACTAATTCTTACATACAATTATAATTCTATTTTACCTGGAAAAATCTAGTGAATTAATTATGATAGAGCAATTTCTGTAACAATGCTTACCCAGATGTCTGATCAGTCACTCAAGTTTTTGTTGTTCACGTAGATTAGAAAGGTCAGATTCTATAAACAATTTAAGTATGTGCAAATCATAAGATCTGAGATACCTGATAATAATTACAGCTTCAGTGATAACGTTTCATTTTCCAAATTAAACATGAAAGGAGTCAAGTGCCCTGAAAAAGATATATGCCTTGTTTCTCTTTTTCAATGTAATACTAATATATAGCACTGTCTAGTACCTTGTGGAATAATTGAGTGATTTTAATTTAATTTGGACATAAAGACTTACTCTGCCCACAGGGCTCATTGGATGAGCAGCATAATCTGATGCCAGATTATAGTTAGTTGCTTCACATATCATGCTTACTGGTCTCTCCTTCTTCTCTTCAGATGTCATTGCTGCAGCAGTCCTGAAAACAGAATATGTAATAGCACTAGAACATGCTGTGTGTGCAGACTGCTATTAAAAAGCACCCCTAGATTTAGCCTAAAACAGCCTGTGTCCTACTTTTCCAACTTGAAAGCAATTCACACTTCATTGTAGTTACCTGCACTGTATTTTATACTTAAATCTATTCTAGATTAATTTTAGGACGTTGTTTTAAAGTCCGATTTCTCTATTAGCATAATGTGTTGGTGGGACAAAAAAAAGACAGGTATGAGCATGAGATGGAAATGGGAAGAAATGCTCTCCAAAGACCCCCATTATGGCTTTGTCTTACTTCAGCAAGAACGTGCACATTTGTGAAGTTTCACATATTGCAGTTCTGAGGGTTTTCTGTCTAGCCACTGCATAACATGTTGCAGCAATGGTGGCGAGTAGGACACCCAATTTCTAGCCACGTATAAAATCTTGAGGTCAGATAAGACTATATTGTTGTGTATTCTACAAAATTAATGCACAGATAGCAAAATCAAGTTATTATCCAGTGATTCAGAAAGTGTCTCAACTGACCACGAAAATAACTGATTGAAGAGGTAAAGATCAGGTGAAGATAGATTAAAGGCATATGACTGTCCCTAAGTGATTAGGAAATTTATTTCTTTTTGGAAATTTATTGGATTATTATATAATATATAGGTTGTTTGCTAACACTATCGAATAACTGACAAGTGGAAACTCACACTGCATAAACACAGTGCATTTCTACCATATAACTAATTTGGGCTATGGTTTTAATCTTAAAAATTAGTATTAAATATTCAATATTACTTTCAAATAATTTCAACAAGTAAAACTTTACACATGCTAATCTGACTTGAAAAAATAAATATTGCAATTAGCAATCACTGAATCTAACTTCAGTATGAACAGGTTTTAAAACATGTATTTTATGAATTGAACAGATGCCACTTACTGTTCATTCACAACAAAAATACAGTTGTCCTGTGATGGCTGTCCTGTTACTGGATGTTTGCAAGTTACTTTTCGTTCATTATGACTGTGGAAGAGAGATAAGAAAAATTATTAGACAACAATTTTTTTTTTCCAAGTCAAGTATATGAATACAGTACATTGAGTATATCAGTCCAGTGAAAACAATTATGAATATTTCATTACAGCACACAACAATGCATGTGTATATATGCACAAATGTATATGTATACATGCACAAATGCATATATATAAAAACTAATAAAAAAAGATGATAACAAGTATTAAACAATATTCAGTAATACTCCAGAAAGATGGAAAACATTGGCACTGGGTTGGTAATGGTTTTGAATTCAAAAAATAGTACAGCAAGAGCATTACGAGTTCATATATGATCATTGATAATTCACTTCAGCTAAGTCTTTATCTCTTTATAAACAGGATTTCAGCTAGACATGGACAAGCTAAACATAAGATATAAACAATTGCTCTGTAGGTATAAAATATCACCACCGTAAAAACAACTTCTTCTTGCTTAGAACATGAAGTTACTTGTTTAAAATTTTCCGATAATACAGATAAATATCCAGTGACTGGAACAAGAGTGATGCATTGCAATCATAGTTCTACTTTTGCTGGTGACTTAATTCCAAGTGCTACTTCCCTGCAGCAGTCTTGGGAGCACTTTCAAGTGGCAGGGTGCCTGTCAGCTGAGGGCTTCACCCTCATCAGCCCACAACGCTCACTTTGCAGTATCACCTTCCCTAGAACTGCAGGTGTTGCTAGATCACAGCAGCTCCCACAATTTGAAGAAATTACCAAAATTCAACAACTATCAGCTGCTGCCACTCAAGAAGGAAATGCTTTGACTTGAGCCCTCCAGCCCTAGAGGGAAATGAAGGGGAGAAATTGCCTTTACTGCTTTTCAGATATGTCAATCAACTGACAGCTATAACTCGTGCCTGTTGCAGACCAGGGCTTGCTCAGTCCCAGCCTCCACGCAAGTGGCAGGGTCCCAGCCCCAGCTATGCTACAAGCACACCTGAGCGTGAAGCTGTCGGCTGGCACAGCAACAAGACTCTGCAGCTATGAGAGGCGAGGGGTGACTGAACTGCAATAACCCGGTTCTCTGAACCCTCTGGCCCCACAATGTAGGAAAGAGAGCAGGGAAAGTGCCCCAATGAATTTTAAAGCTGGTTCAGTGATTCAAAAGCACAGAAGCAGAAATCAGACTAAGAAAGGGCTGTGAGTGCAGATGTGCTATTTGGTTACAATCCATGTGCTTCAAAACAAACTCTCTTCTTCTGTTTTTAACACTTTAAATATTATTTATAAACAGAAAAATACATAATGCAAAAAGAAACAGGAACAGTATCTGAAATCAGCACTGTAAATCATGAAGAAAGTAATTCCACTTGATAGTATTTACTTTTGCAAAAAGTATGTGATGGTAATCTTTTTCATGTATGGTATCTCATATAATACTATGCCTTGCTTATCACAAGTTCAGCCCTGAAAAACATTCTTGGACAGAGAACAAACCTGGACAACAAAAAACAGCACTTTAGTTGCAAGATAGCAGAAGAGGTGCAGAACAAAAAAAGCTTTGAATGGCACTTTATTCCTAACGTCTGCTTCTTTTAATGCCTATTCATTTAAACATTTTAACTTCCAAAACTATGAAGTACAGCTCATCTTGCAAATGTTATGCTCTCTACCATTCCTGCTTCTTAGAACAACCCATACTTAACAAGACTATTTTAGTACTCTCCGGGTTTCTTGAAAATTCCTTTGGATCAAGATATTTGCTGTTATGGAGCATTACTAATTAAAAGTTGCCTCCAAACAAAAGCCTAATAAAATATTCACGCTATTTTCATGATCAATAGATAGCTGGATAAATCTGCACACACCTAAAGTGCAAGATTAGAAAGATAGCCCAATTCTTTGCACTTTCTTTACTGGGCTTTTACTAGTACCTAAATGGATAGATGGTTATGGAGCTTAACTGATGAGCTAGCAAATGCTGATACTGCATCTTCACAGTAAATTCAGCAGAATTCTATCTTAAGCTTCTAAAGAAGCTTGCGTTGCAGAAATGTATTCATTACAGCTGGGGGGACAGAAAAGAGGACCTGAGTACACCTGTGCCATTCCTAACTGTCACGGTCCTACAATGCCTTTCAAGAATGGCCTAGATTGAAATGAATTAAAATTCAACACATTCCTGAAGAAGCATCCGGGATTTTTTGTGATTACTCTTTTTCTTCACTTCCAAAACCTTTATTTTCTTCCCTCTGACATTTCAGAAACTCTCACACCAAACCAGAAAAAAAATAATTATGGAGATTAGCTGTCACTTCACAAGCTTTGCCCAAATGTTGCCATCTTGTTCATGTTAAACCCACACAGCTGGCTATCAGCTGACATCCAGAAATCTAGAAATAAATGAATCGAGACATCTGCTGAAGGACCATCGATACCCAGGACCACTACAGAGGAGACATATCCCATGCTTTGTATGGGTGCAGCCAGCTCACACTGCCACAGGAAGAGGCCATGCTCAAGGACTGTAAAGGGAGATCATTCTAAACCAGAGGAGAATGCAGGAAGGGAGAGGAAAAGAAGAGAGAGGGGAGAGGAAGCACTGATGCAACCTGTTCAAGAATATTTTATTTCAGACTTGAGTCACATATCAAGTCAGTATTTCAAAATAATCAAAACATTTTTTAACAAAATACAGTTTTCCTTACCACTCACACTGATGTTGAAATGTATAGAGGTGTAGCTGATATTACATGAAAACGGCAAAAAAATATCGTAGACACTAAACTCTCCTGTGGGATATATAATGCTTGCTTTCCAGCATTAGAGAGACCTTTATAGTCACTTCCTTCTAAAAGGGTGAGGCAAAGGAAGAATAACCTATTCTTTCTCTTCAGTTTAGATACATGTGAAATCTCATGAGGGAACACTGGAAATTTAGCTTGTACCAAGAAGTGTGACGACTGTAAATATGCCTAACTGGATGAATAGATTTTTAAATACCTCAATTTCAAAACTTTTTCATTACTCATCTGAATTATTGCATTTTTGGCATTAATTTAGCTGATATTTTGACAAGATTCTTCAAAATACTTGCGTAAGGTGTAGACTAGCTTGATAATTACTGTCATAATCCTCCCACATCACAGTAGGTTAAGGCATTTACTTTAAACTTGATCTTGTAGACTACAGAGTTTCATTAAAATCAAGCTACAGTTTGTTAGTCACAATTTCCAACTTCCGATTTAGATATTTGTTCAGTTATCCATGAATTTCCAGATCTACACACACGCTTAGTATTACATATATTACACTATAATAATACATATCTGATCAATAAATCTCAGGGGAAATAAAGCAAAAATTGGTTGTTGGTTTGTTGTTTTCTCTTCTTTTCTGAGAACTCTAATTTCCATTTTATGCAAACTCCAGTGTGTGAGTTTCAACTCTGCATATTTATGTGTCTGTACTTTTATAACACGATAAAAGAGTGATTCACTTTGACACAAGCGGCTAGAAGCCAGTGTATTAACTTTCTGCTTATGCAGATATACAGCCTTTAAAAGGTACATGGAACCAGCATCCCTCTTCCTTCTCTCTCCAATCAGTTTTTTGTATCAATGTGCTTTAAGAACATAGGGTAAATATACACACAGTTGCACTTATACTGAAGGATATTACTGACTTTTACTATTTTAGCACTCATAGTTAGGTTGTATTAATGCTATGCTAAACACCAGAGCCAAAGATGGAAAAAATTCCCTGTGTATTTTATTAGTATTCACAAGCATACTCTCCAGACTCAGTACATGGCACAAACTATTCCTCATTAATATTTGCTACTGGGATATGCTGGGCTCCAGAAATTGACACAGCTGACTAAGATGACATGAGAGGTAAGCATTTCAATGCAAAACTTCCAGTTCTTGCATGTATCAACATAATACTCTGTTCTTGATTCCAGTAGTGGCCTGGGACAATGATCTGCTATAAAAGGATCAAAACCATACCAAAACAACAATAAATAAATAAGAACCCCCACACCACAAAACCCTAACCACACCAAAGAAGCTCACGCAGGGACAAGTTCTATTTTCAGCTACCACAGTGCAAGACAACTGATACCAACTTAATCTGACTTCTTTACTTCAGAATTTTTAAAGTTATCCTTCACAATCCTTCCCTCTGAACACTGCAAGCTTTGGCACCATTTAGCAGATAGCTTAGCTCTGGCACATGGACAAGCCCTCGGAGCAGAAGTATTTATCTTGTTCAGGTTAGAAGCTGACAGTAACCTTGAATTTGACTCATGTTATTTGTCTTCTTATCTTCTCTTTTTCCTTTCCATCTCTTGAGACCCTTAATCTCTTTAGAAGACAGGATTATTTTACTTATTTTCTAGACATGTTCAAAAACCTTGTTGTGTAATCTACTCACTAAATGTACAGTCAACAGCAATGTTTTTGATGGCCAAGTGTGATCCAAGGACTACAAAAAATAAACCCTCAAGTATATCACTCAAATATATTATTCTATTTGTAAGTAGCAATAGAATGCGTAACTCCAGAAGCAGCATTTCCAACATAAGTCGTACACAAGCAGGACTGTTTGTTTATTTTCATTCTATCTTGTGTTTTACAGACCTGCTGCCCAAAATTGCTGCATACCAATATTTTGTTCTAATACACATTACCACAAAATCAGCAAATTCAAAATTCTGTCCAGTTTTGACGTTTTGATATTGCCATCATCTTTAACAGTACCAGGGTTTTTTGTATAGGGAATAAACTCAGATAACAGCAGCTGGGATAGGAAAAAAGAAAAACACCTCATCCAGTTGTACAGGAGGATGCGCACCATTAAAAATGAAGGGTTAGACCATCTTTACTCTGAAACAGAGCAGTTCACTTAGAAGTGGCAAGAAAGATCAAAGTACTAGGGTGGGGACAGTTGGTTTGGGGTCTTTCCATTGTATGATTTGGTTGAGTTCCCTGTCCTCTCAAAAAAAAAATAAGCTGGGCCAGAACTCTCAAAGACACGTCTGTTTTTCTCACACTAAAATTAAAACTACATGCCACTTCAAAGCTTCTCTCATGACCTCTCTTTGTAGACTTTATTTATGTGTCCCTAAAAGCTAAGGCCTTCTCATTTGTTCATTCTCAACGTGACCATCAAAGCAAAGACAGAGTTATACTTCACTGAAAGAATATAAAACAAAATCATAAACAAGGACACAACTTTCAACAGGCCTCCACATCTCTAATTTAGAAAGACTGTTCCTTTTGACAAGTGTACATTGAAGAACACATTTCAGAAGAATGCTACATCAAGTATCTGCCTCCTAACGCTTATTGAGCATCTTAGATAAGATTCAGTCTGACAGTCTAATATCTATCACGCAAAAATGAAATCCCTATGTGTCACAAATAGACTCAAAGTACAGAAATATTTCATATGAGAGGCAGTTTTATGTATTTTTCATACCTGCTTCATGACAAAATACTTTAAAAGGTAATAAGACCAAAATTGCTGGAGCAATAAAGTTATCCTCTCTCTCTGCATTAAGGCTAAATTTTTGCACTGGCATTTAAAGGTGGGGTTCAACTGGAGACAAACATAGGACAAGTCTAGGCTGGCTTTATTCTGCTTTTGTGAAGCATTTCATTCCTGAACTGGGAAGGTGGAAAAAAGAAAAAAATGTAATTGCATCAGCAATTTTTACCTTTTGTGCTTGCTTTCTCTTGTAAGAATGTCTCATTTCTAATTGAAATAAGTGCAGTAACATACAGTTATCCAACAAAAAGTTGCCTGAACTTGGAAAAAATTTAAGTAAATGCAGCCTCTACATAACTGTTAGCAAGGATGTGGTCTGTGGCTGTACCAACTCTTCTATTTTACTAAATATGCAATGCCACATTGTACACTAAACAGCAAATGCAAGCACTTTTTTGTCAAGTGCTATCATACCCTAGAATTAAGAGCCTTTTTTCAATTAAGCTTTTTAAACAACTTCGAAAACCAGGCTGCATGGCTCCGCTGGAAAACATCTCAGCAAGGTAACATCAGGGAGTCGGAACAAAAAGGGATGTAAAAGAGATGGCAAGTTTCAAAGCAAAGCGCTGACAGACCTCTATAACATCACATCCGCTCCTAAGAGCAAAGTGTTTATAGTCCTTTGTGTGTGCATATGCGTGGGAAGGCGTATACAGAAATTCTACTAATTTTCTTGGCAGACAATGCAACACGTAAACTATTGGTCTGAGTTTATTTTTTCAGGCAATACATCAATTCTGTAGACTTCCCTTCTGAGACCTCCTTAGTTATAGTTATGGGAGTTTGGGTATGCTTGCTGCTGCTGTAATGAAAAAGCACCTGGACATTTTTATACAACTGACTATACTTCAGCTTTTCATTTGTTATTGATATTTATCTTCCAGAAGATTAAGCACTACTGCCATAAAACTGTAAACCTTTCTTTCAAGGGGAACCTTCTAAACACATTTGTATTCCAGTGAAAATATTTATGTAAAAACAAAGCCTTTTCTCACTTGAGCAAGTATGATTAACATGCTCTCATGACACACTTCCAGTGCAAAAATGTAAGTTTATGTAATTAAGTGCAAATATTAAAAACTCTTTCAACATGCTAGGATTAAATACTTCCTAAAATAGTGTATACTGTATTACAGATTGAGAAGCCTTTATTAAGTAACGGTTCTTTTTAACCAAGCACTGCATTTTCAGCTAAAGGAAGTGCTATTGTTTTCAGTTTTCCCAAAACTTTGTGGGAGTGCATCTTTCACTCTGTAGATAAGATATTTGGGAATTTTAAGATACTGAGACTTGATACAGGCCACAAAAGTCACACACCTCTAAATAGTAGTGTGGCAACTTGTGCGACATACTTGCCGCTGTCTGTCATCAATTTATATAACACTTCATCACATACATTTTAAGCCCTGGGTACATACAATGTCTAATATAGTACCTTGATAATAGCACTGCAGATGAAGAAAATTCAAAATTCTCTAAGTATTAGCCTGTAGTAAAAATGACTAATGCAATGTTTGCTGTTTAAGATAACTTTGAGAAAACAAGTGAGACGGGCAGAACTATCTGTAAGCCTCAGATTCTACAGCTGAAAGCCAAGCGTTCTTTAATGGTTAACTACCTGGAAAGATTCCAAGACCTAGAGTAACATAGTAATTCTGCAGTGAAAACTCACAATCTGTTTTCTAAAGAAAAATAGGATTTCGAGTAGTGTGGTTCAACAGGTGGCTTGTGGACCAGAAACAGCACTGGATGCTCCAATCTGGTTGCTACTGCCTCTTCCTGTTCAAGACTGACAGTAGACATCTGATCACCTAGTGCTGCCCAAAAGCTTTCCTCCTCAATGCAGGAGGGATGCTACAACCTCTTATGAAGTAGTAGAGAGGATGGAAGAAGTAAAAGCTAACATGTGGAGAAGGCAACAAAAAGCTACAGTCAACAGCAGTTCCAATACAAAGAACCATCCCTCTTCACTTTTTAAGTAGCTAATCTCAAACTACTCACAGCAGTGACAGCCTTTAAAGAATAACTGAAGGAGTTTCAGCACAAGTCAATTGTTCAATTGGTGAAAACCTAGCTAAGCACATCAGGATCATAATCTGATGTGTATTAACAGAAGTAGTTAAATATCTTCTCTCTCAAAAGTTTTCTACCTTCAGCCAGATTTCTAGGGGTATCTTTCCCTTATCCTACCTGCTACTATTTATGATTACTCTGGTGGATTTTTTGTGTGGTGGTTTGGGGTTTTTTTTAAGACTATGTGAATCACTGTATTAGCTCTCTATGAAGCAAATTCCTCTCTTAACTTCACTAAGGTTATATGAAGTGTAACAACGTAACACTGTCTTCAGATAGCTCCATGGCTTCCAACAGTTCTTGATCACTTTCTCAATACCTTAGGAGTTGGCATACTTGCACAATCACACCTCTAGTAAATAGCCATTTTTATTAAGTAACAACATATCTCTATTAATAAACCAGTAGATCTTTTTCTAAAGAGCCATGCTTATCAAGCACTTGAATCAGAATACATTAGGCCATAACTAGACAGATCCTCAGTCTGCTGAGAGAGGAAAATGGTCTGTCAAGCTTCTGTGAAGTAAATACATTATGATCTGGGAAATGCTTACAAATATTTCTTCTAACAATTTGACAGCAGAAAGCAGCTGAAATGTCAGTGCATCCACTTGAGTGGATGTTTTAATTGTGGTACTAATTCAGACGCATCCTGTATTTCAAGCTTTCCCTTCTATTTTGCAAGAAAAAATGGTAGACAATGAATTTTATATAAACAATTATTTTATAAACTAACAGTTCTCACTAATGCTTTAATCACCAGCCTTCTTAAAGCCATTTTAAGGATTTAATTGAATAATCTTGGTGGTCCATTGATAGAGCATATACAAATATGTGCACCAGACATCAGAGCATAATTAGTTGAAGCTTACACCATGTGTGGGCCTGCATTCATCTCAGACAAAAGAGTACAAACTCTATTAAAAATATTCATTGCTTATGACGTAAAGTTCAAGTACAAAGACACATGGGGTATAAAGTGTGGCACTGAACTGGAACACTGAACGTGTCAGCTGTCATCTCCAAGGTCCGAGAGCGCAGCTCAGCCTTGCTCAGCTCTTCTTGGTTTTTTTTTCAGTTCATTCAACTTCAGGATCTCATCATTTCAGAAAAATAATAATATTCTTGCCTTAGAGAATAGCAGCAAGTTGTTTTAGAACGCTCCAAACGACTGAAACGTCAGCAACAAAATTGGTTTGGGATTTGTTTGAAATAACAAGTAGATTAGAAATTATCTCAGAATTTTCTTCACACACAACCTTTAAAAAAAACACTACTTTGTTTTCTTGAAACTTCCACACTTAATGTTCAAGTTTGCACTTAATGTTCATTTGCTCATATTTCAGATTAAAGATCCTGGTGGAGATATAGCATACTTTAATCTAGAGGTGTGAAAGCCAGTCAGGCTTGTGGGAACCTTGAAAACTGATTTAACTACAAAGAGGCCACATTTCCTCTCTTTTCTCTGCTTTTAAATTCAACACTATTATTCTTGTTAGTTTCAAGTACTTCTAAAAATTAGGCAGGCCTCAACACTTCAACAAATACTGCTTTTCAGAAAAACCACCACTGTATTAGCTACAAAAAAATATACTGAAGAGTAGCACTCTTCAACATGGTGTTAATTCCTCTCACACCTTTGTCTTAAACATCAGCACAAGCCCTTACCAGGGAGGGAACGCCAGGCCAGATGCACCCATCCTCTGATCTATGGCTCTCAGGCTCCTGTGGTGAGTTTAACTCTGACTGCCAGAGTTAAGTGACTGTGCCTCATTGCTGGTGCTAACAGTACCTGTCAGCAATTAGCAGAACCAGCCCATTACAGCGTTGAATCCATCTTCCATGCTGTATAATGCTATTAGTCTAACAGCATTAATTCCTTGCTTTGATGCACATGATCAAAAAGCAATGGAAGCCCACAGTTTTATGTAACAAGAAAAAGGCTGAGAAATATGTAATGGAAATAGGCAGAGCCCAATTACAGCTGGGAACTAGAGATTGGCACCCTCCCTCTGTCACCAGGCACAAAATGGAAGAGTAGGAGCGTTTAGAGGCAAAAAGAAAAATGCTCATGGTTAGGTAACAAGTGATTGGTCAGATTCACAGCAAAAAAAAAAAGAACCCTCCTTCAAATACTATATTAAAATATTCTCTTTTAGGAAATGGCTGCACTACACTAAAAGAAAGATTTCATTTTTAGAACATATTTAAATGCATATACATACTTATGTGTGTATACATGTGTGTAAATATGTGCATACGCATATTTTAATACAGGGGTATTTCAAAAGGTGAATTGGCCAAAATAAATACCATAAGAACAAGGTTATTTAGATACAAATTATTCAATTTAACAGATTAAATTTTAGCATCCCATCTGATCAAGAGTTTACATCCACCACCTAGTGCTGATATACAGATTGTCAATCACTTTGATGCCTGTTGGTCTCATATAATCAAACCATTGGCTCCAGAAGTCTGGAAATTTCCATTTAACGAAAGTATTTCTTGGCTGCCTCCCCTTTTATTTTCACATCTTCAGTTTCAACACCTACACAGATTGTTCTGCATTATCCATTTCTTTCATAAATGCAAAGGAACAACTACAGTTTATTTACAAAATGAATTGTCAGCAGATCTGACGGCTATGCAGGAAACAAACACAGCAAAAACAGATTATAATTCAGTCTCTTACTTTTACGTCCTGACCCTCACAACTGTATCCTTATACCACAATACAACTGAAATAACATTTCATTTTTATTAGAATCTTTTGCTGACCCAGCAACACATACCCCTTCAGAAAACAGCACACCAGATTGTCTCTTTCAATTACAGTAATAGGTTAACTGCAGCAGTAGGAAAAACTGCAGAATACCTCCTCTTGAATAGACATGATGCCTCTGATGACCTTTCCAGCATTTTCTTGCATTAAATTCATACCTCAGTGAGAGCCAGAAGCTGCTTTCTTTCACAGGTGGCTTTTTCAAGCTGTTGTGAGATTCCAAGCTGCTGGAATTCTGGTGTGTCTTTCAAAGTCTACACATAAGCCATCTTTGGCCAGCTCTGGTAGGCTGCTCTCACACACTGAGTAGTAAAATGCTAAACAGTACCAGTGATGAATTCCCAAGTTCTAATCCCCACAGCTTCTGATGTGAAGCGTACACACTCACACACCTGCCACAGAAAACTGAAATTAATAGAAGGCAGGGGCAGTTGTAACACTGGAGTATTTTGACGTTGCACACAAAATACAGACCCTCAACCTGCAGCTGGGATAGCAGCAGCACAGGCTTCAGCTTCAGTGCCGCAGTGATGCGGGTACACGTGGCTGTTGCATTGGAACCACATATGCCTGGCCCATGCAAACATGGTCTAGTGGGCAGGGACATGTTGGGATCAAGGTTGGACTTGATGATCCCAGAGGTCTTTCCCAACCTAAATGATTCTATGAACTACTGAGCTGTCACCCATGATGGTATGCTCTGCGTGCAGGTCCACATCTTCTGCTTAAAGCCAGGTCTTATGGTTACAATCCTTAAAACTGCTCTGAGAAAATGGCTAGCAGCTCTAGAATGACAAGCCCATTCCACTCTTAGCTCTTGTGCTGGCACCAGTGCTCAAGCAGTCACGCAGTGATCCAGTTCATGTAACTGAAAATCGATGTTTTTTCATGGCACTAAACTTCCAGCAGGCTCGCCATACAGGGTGCAGCAACAGGGGTAGAACTGGCCTTTTTGACAACAGCTGACTATTGCATTGGTGTAACCACATCCTCAAGCTGGCAAAGTGATGTTTTTAATGTCAGAGCAGTTCATCCATACTAGGCATTTCTAAGAGTGTAACTATATGGTAATGAAAAAACCATCCTGGTGAAGACTTCTTTCACCTTATGTAAAAATGACAAATCAGTTTGTTTCATTAGTGTCAGAGAAGCAGGTCAGGGACAAAGTGACACTCAGATGGCAGATATCACACTCAGTGTCGAAGTAATTTCAATGGAATTTTTAAATGAGAAAGAAAATCCAATACCACTCTCTGCACTTGGTGGGAACACTACCTTCTATCAACTTCTTAGGAACTTGTTTTTCTTATGTTGAATCTGTCTTTAGAAAGAATTTTAAAGGACTAGTAAAATCATATCCAAGAAGATAAATTAACTGCAGTTTACCATATGGAGTATCACTCATTTCTCCTTTTACCACTAGAAAACAGGAACATAAGGAAGAGATTTGTGAGGTGGTGAATTTCCATACAAAACCCTGAAGTGAAAACTCCTTCCCTCATTTTTTTCTTTCTGGATTATACATTCAAACAGAAAAGCAGATTTTAGGCTACATTTCAAGACTAGAAAACAGAGTATTTGTAAAAAAATATGTTTTTACAGTATCTTCCACCTTATAGAACATTTTCAGAATCAGCAATTTTAGAGATTCCAGAACTATAAAGTAATGTTGCTAGGCAGAATTTTTACAGATCTGCAGCTACATTTTGTACCTTCTGACATTAAATTGTTTCAAAATAGTTTTCTTCTGGTATTCACAATTTCCTAGCACTCTTTATGGGCATCGTGTGTCTACATGCATGTACCTCCTCTCCTAGCTTCCAAGTGTGGGGGTTTTGAAATGTATTTCTGGCCAGCAGGTTTACAGTAGCACAATACTTTACCATTGTTCCTCAGAAAAAACCCCAAAACCTAGATGTTCCACTAAAAAGATCCTTGGTTCTTCAAGGTAAAAAAGCGCATTGTTCATTTGTTTGTCTGCTTTAAACCCAGATCCCTCATGCCCATTAAAGATTCAAGCACCGTGTAGGTCACACAATGGGTATCACAGACCAGCTCTAACTCTTTATCAGCCTTTTATTGTCTATGCCACTCTATAAACATAGTAATGAAATCTCAAAAACAGGCTACTGCCTAGAGCTGTATGTACAATAATGCTACTCCTTAATGGTGGGCATTACAATAAAAAACATAATTTGGAGGCACAGCCTTTGAAAATCTGTATCGTGTTTAGGACTGATCATTCAATAACAATCAAGAGATCACAAAGCAACACCAATTTTAAAGACAGCAACTCCACAACCAAGGTCTTCACTGCGTAGAATTAACTACTATTTGTGAATACTATTAATTCTCCTCCTATGCCGTTTGAATCTCATAAAGCAAGGGTCAGAATTTTAACAGTGGATGGTTAGGTGTGGGGGGAAAGACAATCACCAGGAATTTCACATTGCATATGAAAAACAGACACAAAGTAAGCCTTGCATATTGAAAATTAAATGCCACTTGAATGACTCTTCTATGGAGTACAAATGCAGGGAGTTTGGCTGCATTACTGCCTTAGGCTGGGAGGTTTCCAGACCTCCATTGACTGAAGGCTGCTAACACTCCATTTGCTTTTGGTCCCTGGCTGCCCTAGGCAGGGAGGATGAAAATGCTCTGCCAATGGCAAGTCAGCTAAAAAGCCTGCCATGGTCTCCTCCCTCTTCATGCCCTTTCCCTTGTGATAACTGAGGCAAAACCATCCAAATCAAACAATACAACCTATTTTATGCATTTTAAAGGAACAGAAAATGCACAAGCCAATATATATATATGTAGATCAACTTCAGGTAAAATTTATTTTCTCTTTTACTTGAATAGTTCCAACTCAACAAATGACTGGTATTGCTACATAACTAAGTTCTGATGACCTAAAGTTTGATCCTATAGTATGTATTTTATAGAAGCAAACATGGTCTTCAGAAAATAAGCATTTTCAGTATTTTGCAAAAGAGAACATTCTAGAAGAAGAAAAGAGATCAATGTATGAAGCAAATGAAATAAAATATTAAGGCCAAGCAATAAATTCATCAGTTTTTCCAAAAAGCAAGTGTGAACAAGTGGTAATACCTTGCCATAATGTTCATATTTTTCCTCATTAGACACAAGGTATTTTGAAGTAAAAAACTGTTCAATGATCATTGCTCTAAATTATTTTTCTCAGGTGAAATCAGAAATTCACCCCTTCCTCTCTCCACCCCATAAAATAAACACACACTTGAAGCTTTTGAAAATTTCTGGCAGAATGATAGCTTTCACTCTTTTAAGGAAGGAAATTTGTTTCTAAAGCTAGAGAAGGGAAAATACAAGTCACTGTGAATGTTCCCAGTCTCTGTTCCTTTAGGGATCATATTATCAAGATAAAATAAGAGCTTCAATACTAGAAGAAATATTTTTAACCCACTTCCCCACCCTCCTCTTCCCCAGACTGATACAACTGGTTCCTTTTAGAAGAAAAGCCAGAAGTTTCTTTCTATCACTTGGCTTGATGACATATACCTTTAAATACTTCAATATATTCCTCTTTTAGCTTATATTAGGTAGTCACACATTTCAATCAAGATACACTTTAAAAAACATTTGCTCATGTTTAACTTGTATCCTTTAAAAAAACCTAATTCTGCAAGAGAATGGGAAACTTATAAGCAAGCCTGTTACTCCTACAGGTAGGAAAAAGTTACTGGAAAATTCCAGTCATCACCACAGTAACTCAAAGTAAATATGGGTCCACTCAGTTAACCAACAAAACCAGAGAGTTTTGTAGTGACAATCATGGGATAAAACTAACCAAAATAATACGTGTCTTTAGACCTATACTTAAGAAGGGCCTGTCTCATTCCACTCCCTTTCTTTTTTTTTTTTCTCCTGTAAATGATTTGAATTAACTTATCCCGATTAATTTAAAAGTATAGCTGCCTATTTTCTTTTGGTATAGAAAACCAGCATATTAGAAGTTTACGCACAATCCTAAACTCCAGTCAACAGAACAGGAAAATAGCTATTTGTGTCATTCAACTTGTATGACTCCTAACCTAAAATGCTTCCAACAGCTTATTTTTGTGTGTAACTCCTCTAATATTTTCCATTTAATAGTACATTCACTAGGCTTTACATATACAAAAAGCATGACACACATTAAACATCTTTGAAGACAGTCTGATACAACTGCCTATAAAAACCTATTTTGGCTAAGCCCAGGTTACATCAAAAAACAGTGACAAAACCAGTAATAAAATTTAACTTATCAAGCTTTAAAAAAATCCAAGTAGATATGATAAACATCTCACTAAAATGAAACATTAAAATGTATCTAAATTCAACATTAAAATTTATTTGGAAACTATAATGACACAGAAAACAGCTCTGTTCATGACAATGTAATTTTAAAAGCATTTCCCACAGCTCATTGCTTTCAGTTCTGCATTGGAAGCCAATCCAGAACATGAAGAGTCAGAGCTACAAAGGAACTTTTATGCTAATAGTAATCTGCCAAATCACATAAATCATAAATATGACATCAGTTTGGTATCAGCAATATATTAGCAACACAGTACTGTATCACAAAAATTGTCAGGTGGTGCATTAATGAAATTATCCCAAGCACAGGCTCCTAAAAGCTAATATATTACATCCATGTAGCTACCTACAGCTCCAACTCAGACCATCTAAATTCAGTCTGGAAATGATTTCCTGCTGGAAATCAGTATCTAACTTTTACCAAGATGAATTTCACTATTCCCCAGGGTCTTCAAACAGTTGAATAAGATAGTTTTGTATGTATTCATACATCAAGACTTGTCTTCCTTAAAGAACACACTAAAAGAAACCAAAACAAAAGTGACACAGCAAAACCTCGGGCTTCCCTTGCAAAATACCTCTGCATAGATAGGTGTACTCTGATTATATAGCTATAATAAGGAAGATTATCAGCATATTAAAATGCTGATAACCTTTCAAATTAGAATCTGCCAAGATTTCTTAATGTCACAGTATTGCAGCACTTTTACAGTTCAACTTTTAAGTGCTAGGAAGAAAAGAAGGCATGCATTTTATATTTCTTCTGCGATGAGAAAACAGTTACCATGAAGTGAAAACTGCATTTTATTTCAAGTTATTTAAAGCTTAAGTTACAGGCAGATACAGTTTTGTGCACTGAGGTGTTTGGGTTTTTTCCTAAATAATTTTTATGCTGACAGATTTTGCAGCTCAATATATGACATTCATATAGGAATAAGCATACAGCTTGGCAGATGATGTACATACAGATACATACACTGACTGGAAACACATCTGTTTTTCCATTTGTTCCCCCTCTATAGGCAATAAACCCGCAAAATAACATTTGAAAGATGGTCACCAATTAACATTGCCGTATGAGCTGTATGTTAAAATAAGGTAACTTACAAGTGTCTGTTCGGAGTGTATTTCCCATTCCGTGTTGCAAGTTAACCAAAAAAGCTCACATTCCTGTTACATTCAGTATCTTAGACAAGTAATCTAGTAGACAAGTATATCTGAATAAAAATCCTGGAAGTTACACAGAGTTACAGAAAGTAATAAATCAGCAAACACAATTTCTACCTAAAATTAAGTTTCTATTTAACATCTTAACTTGAATGGTGTAAATGTTGTATGCTACTTTGCATATATTGTGAATTATTGAATGCTGAGTTATATGTTAAAAAAAAAGTGTTTTTTTAAATGAAGAAGAAATGCTCTATGTCTGAAGAAAAACAGTTGTTAAAATGTATAAGAATTACTCACCAGTCTCCAGGGAAATTCATTCTTTACCAAATAGCTCGACACACAAGCAACAAAAAACACATAAAGATGTGAGGTACAACCCTTTTCTCTTGGAAGCTGCTCCCCAGTGAGCACTGCACAACCCTGACCCAGAGAAAAAGCAACTTAAGCTGTCAGGACTGCTAGCCTCTGAGAAAGCTGATACTGGAGTGATGTCACATACTTCTGAAATGTTACTGCAGCTCCAAACTATCGACTCTCTTCTACCAGTAAAATCTCTACCTCTAGATGATGGAAAACAAAACATTTAATAACAGGTTCAAGTTTCAACAGGAGCTAATAGTAAAGATTTTTAAGACCCTATCGTGAATTAGACAAAACATTACAGGCAGAAAAACGGGGGGAAAAAAAAGAGATGCTGACCATGTTACCTAAATATGCTTTTCTAATTCATCCTTAATCTACAAAGTTTTTATTTGTTGCAGCAATACTCATAAAACACATGGAAGGGAAGAGCAAAGGCCAGCATAGACCACCACTACACTGAGTATCTCTCTACAAGGCTCCAGCTAATCCAGATGAAAAGTTCTCGACTCAGCACAGTAGTCCTCAGCCAGGACACTTGTCTCACTCTCTTGACCTCCTTCCCCAACATTTGCCCCACGATCCTTTCTCTCATCCTGCATACCTTGTCCCACTCACAGAGAGTACTTAGAAGCACAATGGACTCTAAGATTCTCAGAGAGCCCTTGTCTAATTCCATTGGGAAATAAAAGGCTAGAAAACTGCACGAAAAGAAAAAAATAACAATCAGCAAAACTTTAATCCTTGTGTGCTAAGGGAAGTCTGATACCAACATGAATGCATCCAAACTACTCATGCAGGATGTGAAGCTATACATACTGTGAAGTACACCACAGAAGGGAATGGTAAAGGAGAGGTACTGAAGGAAATTTCTATACAGGAAAAAAAACCCCATGGACTAATGTTCTACTTTAAAAGTATAAAGCAAAAAGGAGATGAACAGCACGAATAAATTTATATGGTACACAAAATTCACTTTTTCAAAAGTAAAAACAAGAGTTGTGATTGCAGGGACAGGTGGGGTCTTCTACAAATCTCCAAATTGTGACTAGAGTATGAACAGAGATCTTTTATATGAAAATCAAACATTGAAGATTATCTTAACTAATATTTTCAAATTAACATCACACTTCTTTGAATATGACAGCCTACAGATTTTCAACAGTCCTGAACCAACAGTATGCTAATTTAGAGCTGGTTAGTCATCAATGGGGGCACTGTTTAGGAAAGTACTGGCTTCAGTCAACTAGACAGAGCACTGCAAGCCTTTCAGTACAGAAGGGACCTGAAATTTTTGACCTCATAATTAGTGAAAGTATCTGTAACCTATAAAGAGAAGAATCTCACAGCAAAAGGTCCCAAATTCACAAGATAAATCACTACTTTTCAAAAATAACCTAACATGAGTAAGATGAGGAATTGTAATAAAAGAATAAAGAAACAAACCAGAAAGAACACACAGGCCTTCAAAGTAAAGTTAGACACTAAAAACACTTTTCTGAAAGAAAGATTAAGGACTGGGAAAACAAAACAAAACAACTGGTATGCAGTCAGAAAAGAGTGATTATAATGGGAGTTAGCCAAGATAGGAACCAAAACCTGAGTAATACTCTTCCTCAGTTTTCCTTCTGAGCAGTATAAACCATGGGGGCTGGGAGGCAGAATGAACTAGCAGATAAATGCACGGGAACAGGCTGCCATTGGGGCAGGGAAAAAAAAATGGTTAAAGAGAAGCAGCCAAGTGCAAAACCAGGAACCAAATGATGCACAGAAGACTACTGTCAGAATCCAAAGGATTAACTTAGTGTTTTCATTAGTAACTAAAACCAAAAGACGTCTGTAATGAAGTCTGTTAGTGACAAAGTCAAGGGATATCAGCAGACCTATGAGTTATATTTGATAACATGAGAAATAGATGAGTTTCATACAGAAAGAAATGGCTAATCAAGGAGGAGCAACAATGGTGGAACAAAATTCAGCAGTACAAATGTAAGGTGATACCCTTAAGTAATAAAGTATCTGATAAAAAGTAGACCAGAATGTGAATGGCATCTGTATGCACAGATGGTTCTAACCTCTGTGCCCTGTGGCTGCTTCTGTAGTACAACGTGGAAAAGCCTGAACTTCCCACATTTGTCCCTTTTCTAATGGACCCATAACCCATAACCAAAAATAGCAGAATCAGAATGTGATTAAGTAATGTACCTATGCCAATTAATAATAGCTATTAAACTCAAACAAGAGTTTACCAATATGATCAATTCATTCTAAGAGAAAAGATTACTTCACCTGGCCAAGCAATATGAAGTAGGATAGGACTACACTATATAAAGATGATTCTAAGCGTATAGTTAAAACACTAGGAACAGTAAATAACACTTGAAGCTAGAACAGATAAACAATGTCCGAGATATGTAAACAGGAAATAAGGAGTTTTAAAATAAAGCTGATCTTGTTAATGGGTGAGATCATGTAACTGTGTCAAAAAGAGGTTGGCTTCAAAATCCACAAGTGCTAACCCTATTGACCTATTGAACAAGTGACCTATTTTGAAACAGTATCACCTGTCACACTTAGAATAGCAGAAGTCTGGAGCGCAAAAACTCCACAGAGGTGTTTCCAGCAAAGTGTAGAATATAAAACTTGAAGCCAAAAATTAACAATCCAGAAACTGGGTGAAAAATTGAAGAGATTTACCATCTTGCTTGCACGTTTCACAGACAAAACTGATCCACTGCTTGAAATTAAACTGGCAATCTTTTTCTCCTTTTTTATTAGCACGATAAGCTTTATAGAAGTAATTAATCTCCTCTTAAGTTCCATGGCATTAATGCCTTTTTGTAAAAGCTATGCTATTTCCAGAGGAATCTAAGTTTCATTAATATCCTCCAGCCCTGATTTCAGACTCAAGATTTGATAAAGTATTAGCACACGATGTTTGAAGACAAAGACAAGCAGGACCAAGGCAGTTAGAAGAGAGAAGAACTACCAGGTCTGAGACATGGTGTCTTACCATCAGGTAAGGGCTAATTTTGAATGAGAGAAACTTAGTGCTAAATTACACCAACTTTCTGTTATTTTCCAGTTTTTGATTTCAGTGAAAAAATAAGATAGTTACTTCATAGCAAAAAGATAATTCCCCAGCTCTGAATGGGCTGCAAACTGAGATAGCAAACAGTACTAATGCATTATAATTTTTAAAAATAGATTAATATCATAAAAATGTAAGATAGCTGAGATTAATCCTGACAATCTGTATCACAGCAGGACAACTGATCACAATTTGTCATTGCTGGGCATGCTACCCTAGAAAGTTATGGACTGTTCCAGTAAACCTAATTTGCTATTTTCAAAGTAAGAAGAAAAATTATTTTGTTTTTTAGTCAAGTCAATATAAAGACAAAGCAACATAACTGGGTCAAAGGAGCAGAGGAAAATAAAATTGCTCTGGGCAAAAACGTACACAGATGACCACATGGCAACCTCACCTATATTTTCCACAGAAATTAGTGGTTTATGTTCATGCTATTACTACAGTCTTTAGACATCTCATTTAAGAATGTGCTTCTGATGAATGCAACAGGCTGTCTTGTGGACAGCCTCAGATAAACATTACGCTATATAAAAATCTTAAGCCAAAAAGATTTTCCCTATAAATGAGACCCATACAAAATTGTAAGTTGGACAAGACCATTGATGCTCATCAAGTTCAACCCCACACTTGGAGAAAAACTCAATACCAGATCAGGTTGCAAAAGCCCTTGACCAGTTGAGTTTCAAAAATCTTCCAGAATGATGATTCCATAGCCTCTCTGTGCTCAACAGCTTTATAGTTTCGTTTTTTTTACTATTATTACTTATTTTTATTTTATCCTGTTAGAATGTACTTTATTGTAACTTATGACCATTGTTTCTTGCCCTTTCTTTGAGCACTTCTGAGGAGAGTCTCCCTCCTGTATGAAGCCCATGTAGGTTATGAAAGACTGCAGTTATGTCCCTGCATTTTCCTTCTCCAAGGCTAAACACATCCCCTTCAGCCTCTTCTTGTACATCATATGTCCTGGCCCCATAACCATGCTAGTGCTGGACTCTCTCCTCTCCCCAGCCCCCCATCTCCCAGCTGGACACATTATTTCAGAGATAGTCTTAAAAGTGATTAATTGATGGGGAATAATCACCACTTTAAGACAGCTCAATATGTGCTTAGCCTTCATCACCACTACAGCCTAACACTAACATTGAGCTTGCTGTCCACTAGGACCCACAGGCCATTTGCTGGGATGCTGCTCCTCCACCTGCACATTTGCCTTTGCTGAACTTTGGCATGTACCAGCCTGCTCACTCCTCTGGTTTGCTGGGGTCCCTGTGAATGACCAAGGTAAACCCACCACACCACCCTGCCCTCTGGCATACTGATCTCTCCTCCCAAGGATGGTGTTATCCAGGAATTTGCTGATGGTGCACTCTGCTTGACTGCTCAGCTTGCTGAATAAGTGTTAAAATAGTTTCAGCCCCAGTATCAACTCAAAGAAAGACTTATTGTAAACAGCCACTGGTTTAAAACTTCAAACTACTGATTGTTACTCATTAAGCCCGATGGGTTTTTCACCCAACTTCATCCAATACATACCCCCTTATTTGGATACAAGGACACTACATGAAACTACATCAAAAGCCTTGCAAAAGGTAAGGGGTTTCCACTGGTTTTCCCCTCACTTAAAGAGGCAGTCATCATAGAAGGTAGTCAGGTTAGTCTAGCAAGATTTTTCTTTCATACACCCATGCTGGCTGCTTTCAATTACCTTCCAGTCCTTCACAAGCCTAGAAATAGTTTCTATAAGAATTTGGTCCATAATATTTCCAGGGAAAGAGGTGAATATGATCAGGGTTTAGTTCCCTGGATTCTCTTCCTTGTTCTTTTGAAAACAATAATATTTCACTTTTTCCAATCATCAGGGTTATTCACGCTGATAAAAACAATCCCATAGTGACATCTGTCAGCTCACTCTGCACCCTCAGATGGTTATGATCTCAGAATAAGAACCCATAGCTGTTTCAAACACCGGAAAATAGCTTATAACTGAATGTTCTACTAAAAAAAAGTGAGGGGGAAGAGCCTTGATGCAGCTTATATCTGTCAAAACAAGAAAGAAGAGATGAAACAACAAATGACCTCATAAGAAACATCACTGGTACTGGTTGCAACCAAACCCAGGTTGCTGGTGCACTACAGGACCTACTGGATGTCTTCTGCTGTTTCTGCTATATGCATGAAATTGCCGTACATATGTGACTGAAAGTACTGACGTGTTGCTCCAGCATTTTTTTCAAGCTTGTCCTGCTTAGTTTAAGCTCTATACAGCATGAACAAAAATATTAATTTTGAAGGAGGAATTTTGAGTGCTTGCAGTTGGCAGAACAGACAGAACAAGTTTTTCCAAAGAGAATGCCCAACCTTGGCTTGCAACTAGACTGTCTTGTTCTGTCCCAAACATCCAATAGGAAAAGATACATAATAGAACCTGCATGCAGCACAAACATTACTAGTCCAGCAACCTCAGCAGGGAAGGCAAGGGCTCAACAGCCTGTGAGACACTTTTTCTCAATTACAGTAACATATAAACACTGACAGAGAAGCTTAAATAAGCTTGGGAATAAACAATTAGCATTCAGAGTTGCTAGTCTTTCTAGAATAACTCGTTTGTAGTATCCTACATGTATACAGCTTTTGATCCTATTCATTTAAAATGAAAAGAAACAACAAAAATGAATTTCCTTCTTTCCAATGCTTTTAGAGGAAATAGTATTTTTAGATTTACTTCTGGAAGATCAGTATTAAAGCAAATGTCTGATTAAAACAACAGCCATGTGCATACTAATTTAAAAAGATAGTCATTTATCAGCTACATCATCTTCTATTAAAGCAAACAGCATCCCAACCCAAGTGATGTAGTCACTTGCACTGCACTCTCATGCCAAGAGAGAGCTTGCTATTAGGCACAGATGCAAAAAGAAGTGTCAGAGAAGAATTTTATCATTCTAAGACAACACCAGTCACAATCTACTCTTAATACTAATAATTACATAGAGGATATATTTTTTCTTTCCTTTTCTAAAATACACTTCATGTTTAATCCAGTTCAAATTCAGAATGCAACTCTTCAGGAAAAACAGGAATCATGAAACATGACTATCTAGGAACTTTATTCATTGTAAAACACACTTTCAAGCATGTGCCAGACATGAAGGACTCTTGGTCTCTCACAGCTCAGCACTAAGACCTCAATCTTCTGAAACAAGACAAACGCGCATTCTATTCCCTGAAGCCTGTGACAGTCTTCTGCTCCCCCCAGTGGCGAAAAAAATTCATCCAAATGAGACCATTAAAGAAGCATCACTTGCTCATCCACTACTTTCTTGAAGGTTCTTCAAACCCCAAACTTCTAGTACTTAAAGAAGAATTTTGTTTTAAAAACACCCAAACAAAACCAAAACACAAAACCCCTGTCTAAATCAACATTCATCTTGAACCTGCATTTATGTAAAAAAGTTTTAGGAAGTGATAAATATAATGTAGTTGATAATGAAAACAGGTTTAAAATTTATCTATAATCCTAAAGCTGACAGTCATTTTCTCAGGTTATCATAAAGAAAAGAGGACATCTTTAAAAACAGAAATACTTTTAATAGATATATTAATAGAAATCTTCTGTTTTAAAAAAAATCTCACAGAAAGCTGCTGCCACACAGATACCACTTGCCTACTCTTATCAGCATTCTGATGTATCTCCTCTTATAAGATTCAAAATGTTTTTTAAAAAGTGAGCATAGTAAGAATAGTTCTGAAAGGTGAACTGGGTAAGTATTAAGAAAAATAATTCCAACATTCTGTGTAACTTTGAGAATACATCTTAGATATTATCTTAGCTATCTTAAGATATTATCTTTGTAAACACTTAAGTAGCAGTCTTCTATATTCAAAGATAAACTGCAAAATTATGTTATTTCAAATATTTTGGACTTACATTAGTGGCATTTAATATGCAATTTAGCCTTGTCTAACAACTATCTAATAACTGTTTAATAGAACTACAAAATTTAGCAATTTGTAATAGAGGAATGTGTGGAGAGCTGGTTGGAAGAAAAAGGCCACGTGAGCAATCCAGTCTACTTTGAGCAGGCTGTGTAATGTCCTAACATTAACTTTGTAAAAGGCAAGCTAGGAGGAATTCAGCAGGTTGAGCTGCCCGGAACAAGGAGGGACTGAGGGGTGCGTGGACAGCATGTATTGCATAGACGCATACATTAAGTTTCAGACCAATCAAGAAACTCCACTTGTACTATGTTTTCACTTTTACAGTATATAAGTAGTGCCATTTTAAGAATAAAGGGAGAACGACTTCACTCACAATGAGTTAGAGTCGTTACTCAGTTTGGGTCTCCATGTCCTCCGCGTCAGGAATGAAATAGCAGTATCCGCTAACATTAACTTGCAATGTACCAAAATTTCTGACAGGAATACTGACATATTAACAAACAGCTTGATGCAAGTGATGAAAACTGCCTGCATGTTAGCAGTTGTTAATACACAACGCTGTAGATACTCTGTTGTTGGCAACCCTTTCACAAATGTGTTTTCAATTTCGTAACAAAACCATGAAAGGACTGTTTTGGTCAAGATAGTATATTGTTCAACCTACACACTCCAGGGGAACGCTCGGCAGAAAAAAAGCAGATAGCATGAACCCAGATAAATCACACAATGAGACTGAAGCCAACGTCCAGTGAGGTGACTAAAGATTTTCACTGGCTGGATTAACAGTAAGAGATGGCCAAGTAGTCTGGATGGGTTTGAGTATGCAATAAGTAGAAGCTGATACTCAAATAGGGAACAGAGAAGACAGAAGCCTTCAAGAAAATGACAAAAGTAGACAGATTAGACCAAGTTTGCAGATGACACCAATTTTTAGGGTGGGGGCTGCCATGCAGAGGGACCCAGACAGGCCAAGGGAAGGAGGCCACCCAGACCCAGTGACATTGAGCAGGGCCAAAGGCAGAGCCCTGCCCCAGGGAGGACAAGCCCCAGCAGCCACCCAGGCTGGGACCTGCCTGCCTGGGGAGCAGCTCTGCCGAAAGGCCCCAGGGCCTGGTGGGCAGAGAGCTGGGCAGGACCCAGAAGTGCCCTGGCAGCACAGACAGCCAGTGGCCTCCCAGGCCGTACCAAATGGAGACTCAGCCAGTAGCTTGTGGGAAGAGAGGGATCATCCCCTCTGCTCAGCACTTGCTAGGCCATATCTGGAAGTCTGCTTATACCTACAAAGAGGGTATCAAGAGCATGAAGCCAGGCTCTTCGTGGTGGAGCACAGCCAGAGACTGAAATACAACATACATGAATGAAAACCAGAAAGGTTGAGAATGGACATGAGGAAAAACTTCTCCATGCAAGACAGTTGGGCGGTGGGGCATGTTGCCCAGAGTGACCATGGAGTCTCTATCCTTGGGAACTCTCAGGACTGTACAGGATAAATCCCTCAGCAGCCTGGTCTGAGCTCAGAGCTGACCCTGCTTTTGGGCAAGAGGCTGGACAAGCAATGTCCTATGTCACTTTCAAACTGAGTAATACTGTGATTACTTACCAGCCACCTTCAGTAACCTTAAGGAATGAGGTGAGTTACTGAACCCACATTTGAAGGTCCAAACATTAACACAAGTTTTAAACACCATATTTAAGTAAAACAATTATCAAATCTCACTGGTCCAAACTGAACCCATTGCAAGTATGTACAGTTTAAGAGAATTAACTTAAAACTTAATTCTTAAATTTACCAGAGGTTTTAAGCAATCAAAGTATTCTCTAACGTAAGTGTTAAAAACCACCTCTATGTTAAATATTATTTTTTAAAAGTGCAACTGGGCAATGTTTACACAAACTCGAAGCTATATAATAGGCTAGAGTAGCATCAAGGAACATTACAATAAATATGGTTTTAAACTGCACCTAAAGAACTTTCAGGTTTAAGTTTTTCCTCCTATTTCCAAGGAGTCTTGTACCAGCCCTTTACTTCTAACACAGAGAAATAATAATTTTCATTATTTTTCCATACTTTGAGGTTCTTATGTGCTATTAAGCCAAAGCCTTTTGACCATCACAAAGTAGTTCTAGACAGCCTTTGTGTCCCTCATTGATTCTGAGGAACAAAAAAACCTGACCAACCCATCCAGAAAGACTATATTCTGTCAGTAAAACGAATGCCATTCACATAGAGTAATCATATCCAATGTTGATATTAGCATTTCTACAAGCAGCACTGAAGCCATCAAGTCAAGGTTTACAAAAGGATCAGTATCTTTTGTTACATCTACTCACAATGCTAGAAGCGAGTTACAAGCTTATGAAGCAAAAAACATTGTTCAAGCTTGAAATAAAGGCAACAGTGCTCACCAACTCAGGAAAGCTGAAAATCATCATGCCGAGTTGAAATTAGGTTTGTTTATCAGATCAGCTGAGAAGAAAAGGAGTTAAGAGTCCAGTAGAGGGGAGTAAGATTTGTTAATAATTATTTTTAACTATCCCCTTTTTTCTCTCTAAAGGGGAAGGTGCTAAAATGGTGAGATCGACTGAAGTGGACATGAAAATTTTGTGATGTAAAACCACTGGGTTCATAAGCTCTAAAATCTAACACATTTCTGAATTTCATTCTCATGCTTGTCTTCAAATGTATTTTGCAGACATTTTTTGAGGATTAGGATGACGGTGCAAGGAAGTAGTTTTGTAGAAATTTTTCTCCCACTCTCCTATGATGATTTTGAAAGTGTTTATACTAGTGCAGAGCGGTTGTTTACCCTCACCAGCATGGTTTTCATGAGTGTGTTCCACTGAGGTATGTCAAACAAAATACTGTTAGGTCAGTCATTTTGAGTTCTCAAAAATAATGGGGATATTCACATCCCAAACAGTCCAGCTCTTTGCAGCATAAATTCTGATGATCTGTATCTATTGTCTAGACAAGTGAATACTGCCTGTCAGAAAACATGAATCTAATGTTTTGGCACAAACAGAATTACTGGTAACCCATCCTCTGGACTCATAAGGGATTTGGCACACCCTAAAAACTGATCTAGTTAAAACCTGTAAGCTTCTTTATTCTACGTATTTAGGTACTGCTTCTAACACAGAAGACATGCTAGAGTTATTTGTCAGTAACTTTAAACCATAACATCTGTAAATTATAATTTCTGCCTCCAGAGTAAGGATTGCAATGTCAACAAAACCAGCAAAGGAATCTACTGTCTTCAACTAATTTACTTTCTAGATCAAGAGCAGCAGGGTCTTACTGATTATTGTAACTTGTTACTGTAATTCTTCAATTAAACTTTTATGTTCATTCCATATGAGAAAGCTGTAGAGAACTGAAAGTATATTCACCAGTCACAATGTCTAGATTTTTAGCAGTAAGAATGCTATTGGTGTGTGCAAGAGGTCCCAGAAGTGCACACTGTTTGCAGACAGAATAAAATGTTTTTCACTCAAAACGGACCCAATCTTGTAAATTTTAAACTTCTCCTTAATGCCGCAGAGATATCAGAGGTTTGCAGAGAACCAGATGGAAATATTTTAAAGCTACTAAGAATATTTTTTTTGTCTAATATGTGTCAAGGAAATGGCTCTACCATTTTCATTTAATCTTGTAAATAAAACTATGGAGGTAACAAGAAAAAATTTCCGTCTGAGAAGCTAAAATGCTTTCTGGATCAGAAAGTCTAGAAGCATTAGAGAAACTACAACATGGTGGTGGCTGATGTAAAGCACTGGCTAAACTTACAAATATACATATGTACGCATCCCCATGTGCACACACTGAAGTGATTCAGATATTTCTTGGCTTCAATTCCCTTGACTGCTGTGTTATTACTCTTTCATGTAGTTCTCAGACTTCGTTCTAGCTTTACAAAGGTGCAGTAAAAGTTTTCAAACATTTTAATGTGAAAATGAAAGAGAGGACTGCAGTCAGAATCTCTCCACATCACTTCAACACAGTTGTCAGAAGATGACACATCACTGCTCTAGTAGATGTGTCACTATAACAAAGAAAAAAAAAAAAGAAATTAAATAAATCTAATTTTGTTGACGTCCCACACTGAGTAATATATTTAATAGCTCTGTTTAAACAAAATCTAAATTATTCTTACTTGATTTCCACACAGACATGTTAATGAAGTAAAAAAACGCATCCAATGGATCAAATTACCAATCTGAATATATTCTTCAAACAAGAATCATTACAGGCCACAACCAAGAACAAGAATATCTTAGTGCTCAGGGTCCGAGGCTGATGAAGTAAGGACCTTAAACTTACCATGCTACAGGGCAGTGCCATGTTAAGATACCAGAAGGGGCTGTGAGCGATCTGGAATTTCTAGACAGGATAATGCAAAGCTGGTAGCTCAAATCTCATAAACAGTCCAGCCTCATGAGCAAAAAGCCTCTCTGGGGTGATTTGGTTTTTCTTCCTATGGGGCTAGGTGCAACTTTCACTGACATGCATTTTATTACCTGAGGTATTTCACTGACAGTCATTCAAGGATCACAACATCAAGTCAACTGCATCAGGCATATGCCCTTTGGCTTCACTTTCTGCTTCATTGGACTTTCTACGGGACCTTGGTTAAAGTAAACCTGTTTCTTTTTCCAATTTGTACTATCATGATATAAAATAAGCATCATTAAAATAACTAAATGAAACTGAAACCATGAGATACTAATGCTGTAATGAAAGGGTGTGGGGAATGTTCTGAACGTATTCTGATCATTGAAGCAGTGAGAAATTAAATTCAGCCTTACACTATCAAGTAGTAGTTTAAAAAATAAAACTCACTAAAGGTCTAGAAAACAGTTAAGAAAGGTCTCAGCTGTTCAGCATCAGGTGTACTCCAAAGGGCTCAAGTAGGCTAGTTTCGTAGCTGGTCTTCCTTTTCCTCTTGACCAGTGTCCACCTGTAACCAGCTACATCTTACATATGTTTCTGTAAGAAACATTTTAGGATAAAACTTTAAGGATTTGGTGAAATGCCGTCACTCTTGTAATTACCTCAATTCATGCCACCTCCTCTTTCCCCAAACCCTGTCTCCTGCTGGCATCACTGTGATCTGCTGAGTAGCCAGACTTTACCAGACAGGTAACTGAAGCTGCCTCTGCAGGAAACACATTATGGCAAGAATCACAAGGTACTTTGAGATACTTCCAAAGGCAGCATTAAAGTACTTATTTTGACAGCCTCAACATGAGGGCTACTAAAGATATCTGTCTTTTCTTTGCTCATAGAGAAAAAAATGTACTGGGACGTGTGGGATGAAACAGATGGCATTACAGAAAATGACATTGTTTAAGTCATGCCTTTTTTTCTCTGGTAGGATATGACAACCTTGATGTTTCAGGATATTTTCTCCAGGAGGAAAAAAAATATTTCATACTATTTCTTAGAACAATGAAAGCCATAGAAAAAGTCTGTTTTAGATTTCCCCGGTAAGATACAATGTCTTGTATCAGACAAGTTTCTGTTTAGTAAAACTGTCAGAAATCATACTGATCTCCTGCTTTTATAATGACAGTTCTGAAAACCTTTTTGCATTTCCTGATTCACAGAACATTTTTCCCTCAAAAACCTCCATCATATGTTGAACACATCTTGTCAGAAAGAATTGGCACAATTTGAAATAGCACAATACAGCCATTTTGCTTTTTTGTTTTTAGCTTAATCACGGGTCGCATTCATTATGACCTAAAAAAAAAAAAAAAAANCATAAAAAAAAAAAAAAAAAGACCTCTGTAAAAAACACTCCATGGCTATCAAAACCTTGGAGGTCATTCCACTAAGAGTGTTACTTAGTTTTGTCACCAAACACCATGTTTTCACTGATTAAAAAGTCTATATTTCATTGCCCATATGTTAATTTTCATGTAAATGACAGATTTTCTACCAATATGGTTATATTATGACACCTATGTAATTCCCTGGAAAAAACCTGCACATATTATTACATATAAAGGCAAAAGATGTAAATATAAACACAGACAGATTTGTGAATAAAACTTAAATACAGAAATGATGATTAAATTAATCATTTCTATGTAAATGGAAAACTAGAGAACACGGAAACCTTTTGGTGTTTGAGGTTTTTAGACAAGAACGTATCGTAAGATATGTATTGCATACATGTCCCTTCAAATAGCCTGAAGTACATACACATTAACTTTTCATCCTTTTTTTCTCAATGGTTATGCTTTGGAAGAGCATAAATTTGTGACTGGTTTATAAACAAAAAAGTCATTGCATGGCATATACTTCTATTAAATACAGATTAGTTTTAAGAACGCACAATGCAATTCAAGTTTTCTTAAAGCCACTGAGATGTTTAAAAACTAAGCTATTGCCTCCCTACTACAGCACTGAAGTGTGCATAAGACTGAATATCCTAAAAATATTTCAAATGTCAATGTTCTCTGGAGCATACAATAGTATTTCAGATTCTCTTAGAAAAATCTATATACATGCATCCATTTAAGGCAAGTGATGTTGTATTTTACTGAAAACACATGGAAAAAATTAAAAATTACATACTCTTCTGAGAAACATTCCTGTACTTTTCTTCCTTTTTGTTTTTCTCATTTTCTCTTCCCTGTGCTTTTTTGCAGGGATGGAAATTCTGAATACCAAAGGGAATGTTTTACTCTTGGTTGACTTTTAGGAAATGTAAAGCTACCAATGTTCACTTTATACAAAATAATTTTCTAAATTTTTATTGATATACTTTACCAATACCTATACATTATTGAATCACAATGATCTAACATATTCATAGCTAAAATCTGCCAAAATTCACAGCACTGTATTAAATAATACCCATTTTAAACCTCAGTGTACTGAAAAAGTAGAGATAATTCTCAGCTTACTCAGCAAAGACTTGGCCAACACCTTACCATCTCCACTCTCTTGGTCCAAACAAGCTGAAGATTTTCTCAAAATAAACCAATGTAAAATATCTTAGGTTTTTACTTTAATGAACCTACAAATAAAAAGAATATAGTACAAACAAATAAAAAGAACTAATAATGACTTCTCTATTTTCCCATAAAAATCTCAGACTCAATGCTGACATTACAGCCAACTATTTTAAATGAGCACTGGTGTGCGGTCTCTTTTAAATTTGGAAAAGTAAATTTAGATCATGCTTGTAGAACATAGCTCCACTCCTTCCCCCAGTCTACAGAAAAGGAAACTAAAAAATGGCATTATTCTTTTGAAAGTATGAGATTGTAGCATACTGTCTAAAATGGGTCAAGATCCGATGCAGAATGCTGACAAGGTTTTTAGACACAACCTTCAGTCTAAAATTGTTACAGGCTCTCCATTTGGCACATGAACTGAGTATGTACAATTGTCAGCAGTAGTAAAATAGTTCATTTAGAAGACAATGGGAATGGAAAAAGACTGAGTCTTCACTGTCATCACCACACTCTTAAGGGTAGACTGCTCTCCTAGTGAAAAAACACCACACAAGTCAATAACTTTTTATTCTTGTGGAACACATAAATTTTTTCCATCCTTTTAAAAAAATAACCAAATAAGGTGAATTACATGCCTTGTATTGCCAGCCATGTGAATGGGCACCTCAAAGATCCTTCCAGAGGTGTACAGTTTCTGAAAATCTGTAAGGTAGGTCTACATAGTGACCTACCAGTATCTGA
>VYZX01000819.1:0-18021 GCA_013401335.1 Brachypteracias leptosomus
TTCATGCTTAAGTTTTGAAACACTAAAAGTGTATTAAGTGATTTTTAGTGTCTGTGTCAAGATTTAATCACAAATCTCCATCTCACAAGCTTTTTACTAATCCCATGTGTTTAGAAAAAGGTTATTTAATGGGTGTGTCACATCCTGTTGCTTGGCTCCAGTTTATCCAGGGCCACTGAAACAAAACTGACCTGGAGCCTACACGGGTCCATCCATCCTCCTCCTGCCCTGCACGTGCCTGGCAAGTGGCTGCTCATTCTGGCCTTGAGGAGAAATATCCTTATCAGCAGTGCTGCCTCCAGCTCCAAATGATGCACTTCAAGACACCCTAATGCCTCCTGGAGCTCCTCTGCTCCTTGATAGAATCAAATTAGTGCGAGTGCACGTCAATGCTGGAGCAGGTTGGTGATGGGAGGAAGGAAGTCCAGGCTAATCAGCCCTGAAACATCATGATAAGGTACCAAAATAAGCAGTAATTATGTGCGTGGGGGGAGCTGTAGAAGAGAAAAGGAGAAGCTCCCCAGCAGGGAGCTGGGAGAACTGCAGAAAGGCTGCAGGAGAGGCCAGGCTCTGGGGCTGGATGGCCAGGAGGAGCCACAGCCCCATTGTTGGGAGGCAGCGGAGGGTTGTGGTCCAACAACAGCTTGGAGGCATCACCAGCTCATAGCCTGGGCACAACAACAATCCTGCCTGTGCCACGCTGGCTTCCCCAGCAGCTCAGACAAACCACAGCACTGACTCATCTAAACTTTATTAACCCCCAACCCTTCCAGCTTCCCCAGCGTTCCCAAGTGAAGGTAACATCTCCGGAGCCTCCTGACCCACCAGTGCCAGGGGGAGGCTCCAAGTGGCTGCACAGGAGTGTGGTTGACAGAAGAGGGAGCTGCGGGCTCGGCCAGCTCCTCCTGCCCCCTCCAGCCAAGTGTCACCAGCCTGGGCAGGAACAGCCAGTTCCCCAGCAATTCAAGCAGCTTTACTGGCTCCCAGTCAACCTGGGAGAAAGCAAACTGGGCTGTCTGGTTGCCGGGCTGCTCTCAAACGGTGCAGCAGCCACACAGAGTGCCTGGATCTGCTGGGTGCCAGCACCTCCCCCAGCTCACCAGCACCCCGGGGGATCCTGCTCCAGGAGGGGATGAGGAGTAGAAGGTGCTGAGCAGGAGGCAGTGAGGAGGAGCAAGGTAGAGTGAAGCTTTACCATGTGTTCAGAGAACTTGTTGCTTGACTTTCTGCTGCCTTGGAGCTCGTTGGGTGTTGCTTGTGCAGATTGTGCTTTTCCATAGCGTGCAAATTCCTCTTCCCTGCAGTGTGGGGGTGGTGGGGAGGGGTTGGGGTGTGTGTAGAGGCTCCTTTTGAAGAAGATGCCTTGAGGTGCCATTGTTGGGAGCGGCCCCAGTGGGTGAGTGGGGTGGGGTGGCAAGTTGTGGTGTGGAGACCAGGCATCTCCAGAAGCACCATGGTGGGTTTGCCAGAGAAAGTTTCCTCCTTGGTGTCTGCCACGAACAAAACTGGAGCTGGTGGGAGCTGTAGGTACCATCTAACCTGAATGGTCTGGAAATAGAGGTGGCTCTTGCTTGAAAAGTGAGTGGTTGAGACCTTCTTCTCTGCTAATGATGGTTACACGAGCTCTGCTGTGTGGTGTTTGGGTTTGAGAGCATTGTGCTGGTCATGGCAGGCAGAGGAGACCTCCTCAGACCCTGGTGTGACTGCAGTGTTTGAGTTTTATCCTTTCTTAAAGTCTTAGCACCTTGAGCAGCACTGGAGGGGGCTTCTGAGTCAACATTTGTCCCTTTTCTCCACCCGTGGCTTTGGGGTTCTGGGAAAAAGGCTGAATTTCTTCCCTCTTGCACTTGGGAATTGCTGGGCCCAGCCCAGCTCAGTCCTTTTGAGGGATGAGACTCTGGGCTTGTGAAAGAACCCCCCGTGGAGGGAGGGAGGGAGGGAGGCAGAGTGGTCCTGCCTTTGCAGAGGGGAGCAGTTTCTCTGTGGTTCTTGGATGCCATGATTTGTAGGATGGTTTTATACAGCCTTGAACCTAAACCCCAGCCCCGAGCAGCTCCCTGCAAGGCTGGGGCCTTTCCTGGCTCTGGAGAAGTGTCCTTGCACTTTTGCTCAGGCTGTGGGGGACACTGTGGGCTCCATCCTTGGTCAGGACATGAGTCTGTGTTGGCAGGAAAACCTCAAATGGGAGCAGACACTTTGCTGCTTGCTGAGCTTGGGCTCCCTTCAGCATTTACCATCTTCTCAGGTCTGTAAAACGAGGAATGGGGGAGATGGGATGTGGCTGAACATGAGGAAAGCCACTTTTTCCTCCTCCATGCTCTGCCACCACCCTTGATCCCCCCAGAGCCTCATCACCTCGTGCTTTAGTGCACATTATCTGGGAACTCCTTTCAAGTGCTGGGATGTTTGAAGGATTGTGTGCCTAAAAATAATGGGATCAACCCATCAACAGCGGAAGGTCAAGGACTCCAAGGGCTTAGGAGCTGTCCCCTTAGGGCAGCATCTGAGCATGGAAAACTTGTGTGGAGGGTAGAGGCAGGAGCTGGGGGGGGGGAGCAGCATTAGGGCACCATAACACCCTCCTCAATTCCCTGCTCATGAGGATAGAACCATTTGGGGCTGGTTTTGCTGATTTTTCCCTGGGAAATGAAGCTGCTCTTGCTGTTGGAGAGGTTGGGGTTTGTACCCGCCACGAGCAGATGGGGTGCAGCAGGGAGAGTTTGCTGGGCAGACATGTTGCCTTCCTTCCCTCAAAATCTTTGCAGAAGGGCTCTTCTCACACCCCTTCTTCCCCCAAAATCTTTGCAGAAGGGCTCTTCTCACACCCCTTCTTCCCCCAAAATCTTTGCAGAAGGGCTCTTCTCACACCCCTTCTTCCCCCAAAATCTTTGCAGAAGGGCTCTTCTCATACCCCTCCCTCCCCCAGACCCTTTGCAGAAGGACTCTCCTCTCACCCCACGCCAAGAGCTGGCTGCAGCAGGTTTTGCTGGTGGCACTACCCACCCTCCCTCCCTTGGCAGCCCACACACAAGGTGCCCAGCATGGCAGCCCCCCCGCCGGGCCCTTTTCACATTCATACCCACCAGGGGCATCGTTCCTATTGTTTGTGACATCTCTTGGAAAAATGAGTCACGGGCACTCTGCCTGCCCTCAGCGGGGCCACTCTGCCACATGAGCAGCAGCACCGCCCGCCCCCCGCGCTGCTCCCCTCACATACCAGCAAGGCCCTTCTGCCCTCAAATCCATCCCTGGTGCTGCTTTTCCTTGCCAGCAATAACCTGAATTTTGGGAAGAGTGTTTTTCCTCAATTCTCCAAGCTCGGATGGCGTTTAGACCATGACCCTCTTCCCATAGATCCCAGACATTTAGGGTGTCGGGTAGTGGTAGGACTGGGGGAAAAGGCTCAAAACTCGAGGGGGGGAGATTCAGATGAGATGTTACGAAGAAGTTCTTCCCCAGGAGGGTGGGGAGACACTGGCCCAGGTTGCCCAGAGAGGTGCTGGAAGCCCCATCCCTGGACATTTGGAAGGCCCGGCTGGCTGGGGCTGTGAGCAACCTGACCTAGGTAGAAATGTCCCTGCTTATTGTAGGGAGGTTGGAACTGGATGATCTTTAAGGTCCCTTCCAACCCTGACAATTCTAGGATTCTTTCCCCCACCCATGCATTGAGCTGCAATATTTAAGCCCAATTTCATGGCACTTGTCTTTGGGCCGTGTGTGTTCCCAGCACAGGGTCACCCATGGGTGATATTTCCTGGGCTCTGCCTGTGCTAGAGGTAGTGGTGGTTATTTAGAGCTCTGCTCCGTGGGGCTGGGTGGCCTCTCTCTGCAGGATTTGGGGTGTAGATGTGGTGAGACAAAAGCCGTGAGATTGCCTCAGGTCTGGGCTGTTTGTTTGTTTTGCTCATTTTATTTTTTTACTTATTGAGGGGAGATTTAGACGGAGAGATTTTTGCTGCTGAGGGTGGTGAGAGCCTGGCCCAGGTTGCCCCATCCCTGGCACCATTGCAGGTGAGGTTGGGCTCTGAGCAACCTGCTCTAGTTGCAGATGTCCCTACTCAGTGCAGGGGGTTGGACCAGATGAGCTTTAAGGTCCCTTCAACCCGAACCCATCTATGATTTTCTGATTTTACCCACACTGAGTATTTATTAAGACCCAGGACACAACTCCCAGGTTTTATCACCTGTAGGAGACCAGGTCTGCAGAAGGATTTGCCTTCCTGCAAGGGCCAGAGCTTCAAAAGCAGCTGGAGCCTTCCTGAAGCTCCAGCCCTGCCTCTGGCTGCTGCTTTTCAGACTTATCTGCTCTTCTTCAGTCTCTTGCCTGCCAAATAGGAGCAATATCTAATAGTCCCCTGGGGGTGATGGCTGATGGAGTGATGTCCTCAGCTGAGTGGAGCAGTGCTGTGCTCAGACCTGCTGGCTCTGCAGCTCTCCTGCTGCCAGGCAAGCTGCCTCCTAAATAAATCTGAGTCTTCTGGGGACACTTCTCCCCTCCCTTGTGCTCCCTGTTGGGTGGGTTAAGAGTTGGGGAGACTCCCCAGGTTGTTTTTCATGTTGTACGTTGAACTGGATGCCTGGTGAGGGATCTGCTGGACCTTGGTTGCATTTTGCACGTTAGGGTGCTAGAAAATAGAGGGGAAAGTCTGACCAGCCACTGTACCCTGGGCATTTGACCCAGACACCAGGATCCCCCACGGTGCAGGGACATAGAATCATAGGGTTGCTTTGATAGAAGAGACCTTGAAGATCACGGAGTCCAACCATGATCTGGGCACCACTAACCCCTGTCCCTCAGCACCACATCTCCACGGCTTGGAAACCCCTCCAGGGATGGGGACTCCACCACTGCCCTGCCCAGCCTGGCACAGCCCTTCACAACCCTTTTGGGGGAAGAAATTATCCCTAATATCCAACCTAAACCCTGGCACAACGTGCCCGACCGTGCTTTGTGCCGGTGGCACCAGAGGAGCTCTGGCAGCTCCTGGGGCCCCCTGTTTTGCCTCATGCAGGTGTTGTGGGGGCTGGAGGGCAGCATCAACAGGACCCCAGCTTGGGTGGAGATGGGTTGGGGGGTTGGCAGGTACCAGCATCCGCCCTTGGCAGGGCTTTGTTCTCAGCTGGGGCACGGCTGCACCCCTGCCTGCCCCCCCACCCCCCCAGCAGAGTGTTTTGGAGCCCATCCCTTTATCGCAGATCAACAACGGAGCTAATATTCACCTCGAGGAAATGAGATAATATCAGAGCCCAAGGTGGGCTCCGAAAGGGGTGCGTGAGACGTGCACAAGTTTAGGGGGGAGGGAGGGAGAGGGAAAGGGGGGGGCTGCGGTGGGAGCTCTTTATCTGAGAGGAAATGGCACCATTGAAGGGGGAGTGAACGTGTGTGTGTGTGTGTGCACAGTTGTGTAAATAACAGCCCCCAGAGCAGGACGTGGGGCTGGCATGGTGCAAACACCAGCCAGGCTGGGATCCTGGTGGAGATCTGGTCACTCAGGGGTCTGTGAGGATGAGAACAAGGCCCCCCGAGACTCAGGGATCATGGCAGAGCTCCCAGGGTGCAGTCCCCAGGGGATGGGAACCTTTGATTCATGGTGTGGTTGGACTCTGCAAACTCTGGCTGGGCTCCTAGAGGGAAGGGACATCCCCTTGCTCCCCAGAGGAGATGGGAAACCCGGGAGAACATCAGGATTTGGTTAGAGCCCTGGTTAGATCCAGGGTCTCTTCTCACACCTCACCTTTATTTCCCAAGCAGCTCCTGTTGATCCCTAAACAAATCCTTTGGTGCTTTCTCCAGCAATTGATCTTAGAGGCTTTGGAGAGGCAAGGTCCACTCTCCTCTTCTGGTTGGAAGCTTTGGGAATTCCCAGGATTAAAAGATAAAGCAATTTATAGGTTGAATTTATACCTTTATTAGCTGCAGTTGCCTCTCTCTCTTTGAAAAACCCGAGCCCTGCTCTTTGATCTGGCAAAGCTGAGCTTGGGCTGGGGCTACCAGCAGCCTGGGCTGGGCTTTACCCCTGGGAGGGTGACAGGCTGGGGGGGGTTGGCTGGTGGCTGGGCAGCACCAAGGTGCATTTGGGCAGTGGGGAAAGACACTTGAGAGCAGCTGATGCCAGCCCAGCCCTTGGGCAGCCTCTCAGCCCTGCGGGGAGAGGGCTGTGGGCCAGGGAGTGGGGGGACCAGGACGTGCCAGGCAGCTCTGCCAGCTCAACTGGGACCTCTCTGCGGGTTATCTGGGAGGTGGCCAGAGCCCTGGGGAGGGGGGTTCTGCTGGGGGTGAGCCCAGCTTGCTGTGTGGTGGTGGTGGGGGGTGATAGCAAAGCTATCCTGGGCTGATTAGAAATCGTGTGGCCAGCAGGAGTAGGGTGGGGATTGTCCCCCCTGGCGTGGGCACTGGGGAGGCTGCTCCTTGAATCCCAGGGTCAGGTTTGGGCCCCTCACTCCCAGAAGGAGCTTGAGGGGCTGGAGTGTGTCCAGGGAAGGGCAACAAAGCTGGGGAAGGGTGTAGAGCAGGAGTGTGGTGAGGAGCAGCTGAGGGAGCTGGGGGGGTTGAGCCTGGAGCAAAGGAGGCTCAGGGGAGACTTTCTTGCTTCCCAGGTGGAGTCCCCATCCCTGGAGAGTCCCGAAAGCTGTGGAGACCTTCTGGCTGGGCAGGGCAGTGGTGGAGTCCCCAGCCCCGGAGGGGTTTCCAAGCTGTGGAGATGTGGTGCTGAGGGCCAGAGGTTAGTGGTGCCCTGGCAGGGATGGGTTAATGGCTGGACTCTATGACCTTAAAGATCTCTTCCAAGCAAAACAATTCTCTGATTATCTGGTTGACTTTCTGCAGGGTGGGCATCCCCTTCCCCCAGCTGAGCTTTGCCTGGCCCCAGACCCCTCCTGGGGCTCAGCCTGGGCTCCCTGGCTGAGTTACCCCCCTCTCCAGCTGTTTGGAGCAGCCTCATGCTGCAAAGGGTGTCTCTGGGGAGAGGGTCTCTCTTTCCTGCTCCATCAATCTCAGCCTGATGTGCCGGGGCTGGGCAGGCTCTGGTGGGCTCAGCTGGGGGCTGGGGACAGCTCCCTGCTCCTTCTCCCTCCCCCAGCTTTTGCATAGCACCCAGATTTATTTTTCCATAGGAAGGAGTGATGCAAATCAACCCTGGGCCTGGGGTGCTGCACAAACAGTGGAGGAGGAACCCAGGGCTGCCTTGTGCTTTCCCAACACCCTTTGGTGGCTCCAAGACCCTTTTTCTTGGTACTGAGAGAGAGGTTGGGCTTTGTGGACACCCCTTGCTCTGTGTGTTGGTTTTTAGGGGATGCTGGGTGATGAGGAGGCAGCAAAACCATAGGGGTGTTGGAAGGTGGCCACAGTGCATCTCCTGTGGATATGGAGAAGGGAGCACCAGTAAACACTACTGGGATTTACTGGGACCACAGCCTGGGCACCATGGCAGCTCCATCCTGCAGGATGGCTCCTGGCAGCACACAGGGGCTTTGACTCCCATAAATTCCAGGTGGGCTTTTCCCCCCTCACCCTGGCACAGGCTCACTGGAGCCCACAGGGATGGAGAGAACCCCCTGGGCGACCCCTCCTTGCTCTGCCCCCATCTCCATGGGCTGTGGGGGCTTCTCTGCCTGCTCCCCGCTGGGATGGGAGGTCCTGGTGCTGGTGCCCACGCTGTGCCAGGCCGTGCCCTGGCCGGGGCAGGCTGCAGCGAGCTGTGCCTGCTGAGGAGGGGTGGTGGGGAGGGGGTGGAGAAGGGAACATGCCTGCCTGGTTATTTTGTGTCCCACACACGGAGCCTGCCTGGCCCTCGGGAAACCTCCACGCACTGCTCGGCTGGGATCCGCGGCGAAAGCAAACAATGGCATCCCCAGAGACAACAATGCCCCATTGTCCTTTGAAGCCATAACAATGAGACAATAGACCACAGTCTGCTCCCTTTATTCCCAGGCACGCCCCCCAACCCCCCTCCAACCCCGTCCTGCAACCCCAGGGCCGTCTGTGTTTGGGGGTTCACACCATCCCCAACGACCCACCAGTGTTGTCCCCTCATCCCGCTCCCATCCCTCCCTTGTGGGGTGAGTCTTGGGGGAGTCCTGAGAGCAGGAGGAGGAGGAGGAGGAGGTGGTGGCTTCTAGCAGGCTTTGATCCTCAGGATTTCATGGGCGGGAGGGATGGAAAAGTCCCGTTAGGTCACGAGGTCCTTGCCCTGGAGAACAGCAGCGCTTTGTTGTCTCTGGGGATGGCCTCTTGTCAGCTCTGCCCGTCACGGAGCTCCCGGGAGGTTTCCTGGGGTGGCCTCCTCTTCCTGGGGTTGGAAACAACCCCAGAGCCCCTGCCCACCCTGCTCGGTCACTGCAGACACCCCTAAATCCTTTGTGTGGGAGGAGGTAGAAAGGGATGGGGTGCGAGGGGTCCCCACCACCCTGCAGGAGCTGGGGCACCTCGGGGACCTTTGAGCTGCTCCCCAGATGCCTCTGCTCCCTTCAGCCATCCCCAAGGATGGAGCCTTCATCTGCCTGTTGCTTTTCTGTGGTCCTCAGAAGCTGCTGGAGGTTGTCTTGGAGTAGAGGGGTGGATCCCATCCCTGAAGGAGCCCTGGGCACTGGAGCTGGTAGGATGGGGGGTGGGTCAGTGCCCACCCTGCACCTCAAAGGTCCCTCTCGGGGGGCACCCAGTCACTGTGCAGTGTGAGGAGATGCTGGGGGGGCTGTGGGCAGCAGGAACGTTGGTGCAAGGCACCTTTTGGGTTTCCTGGTGTTGAATGTTCTCCTTGTGGCTCCTGAAAGAGATGGGGGAGAGCCAAGGTGGTTGTTCACTGGGTAGGATCAGGGCTGTCTGGTCAGGGTGTGGATCAGGGCTCTGTGTCCCAGCTCCAGCACATGGTCACCATCAGGTCTGTGTGAGCATCCTCAGCTCATCTGCTGAGAGAAGAGCAAGTTGGGGTCTGATTTGTCCTTTTCCTGCTCCTCATTTGTCTTAGAATCATAGAATTGTTTGGGTTGGAAGAGACCTTTAAGCTCGTTGAGTCCAACTGTTCCCCCACCACCCCACGTCCCACAGCACGGAGGGAGAAGGGACCCCAGTGCTGGTCACGGGGACACCGGTGTCCCCAAAAGGCCACCACCAACCTCCTCCTCCCGCTTACCTATGGGCAGCCAAACCCACCTGAATAGGTAACGACTGGAGCAGAGAAAAGAGCCCGGGAGGACATTGTGGCTGGGAACAATTGCTAAATACAAATCACCCAGAGAAAAGGGAGAGAGAGGGAGAGAGAGACAAAAGAAAAGCGGCCGGGCACAAAGGAGAGGAATGAAATGGTAAGTAAAGTCAAACAAAAAGGAGCCGGGCTGAGACAAAAGGAGGGAACAATATCCCCGAGGCAATAGGCTCCTGAACAATGGGGACAGTGACAGCGGCACAAAGAGACACTGTTTGCAAGTAGACGTTATCTCACACAGCCACTGGCAGCCCTGGCCCTGCCGCTTCTATTTTCAGGGATGCTTTTGTGCTGTGCTGAACAATATTCCTTGCATGGCTGCAGATAGAGAGATGAGGGGGGTTTGGGTCTTTTTTTGGGTCTTTTTTTGCCTTCCCGGTGCCAGCTCCGGGCTAAAAACAGGTTTGGCCCTTTGGAGAGAGGGGTAGAGAAAGGGGGGGGTGGGCAGAGCCCACCCGATGGTGCCAGGGTGGGTGAGCACCAGTCGATGCCACCTTCTGTAAGGGCCAGGCTGGGGCTCTGGGCTGGCAGCTCCATCTGAGCAGGACCCCGAGGCTCTGGGACAGGGTTTTTATGACTCACATCCAGCCCTGAGCTTTGCATTCAAGCAGCTGCACTTGCAGGCCTGAGAGCAGAACTGGGTAGACCAGAAAGCTGGCTTTTTTCTGGCTGCTTTTGTTTCAAGCTCTTGAGTTTTTAACCTCTGAAGTGTTGGGGTAGGGGCAGAGGTGCCCACCGGGCTGAGAACCCCCCTGGTGCTGGCAGAGCTGCTCCTGACACAGATCCTTGGCATCCCTCCACAGCCAGCCCAGCTCTTTGGCCATGTAGGGAGTGACCCAGCCCTGGTGGGCACGGCTTGGAGGGGTTGGTCTGCAGGTCATGGCCATGTGTGTGTATATATATAGATATATGTATGTATGAATATTCTCTTGGCGACTTGTGGAGTCACCATCCCTGGAGGTGTTCAAAAACCAAGTAGATGTGGTGCTTCAGGACATGATCTAGGGGTCAAGGAGATGCTGGATGAAGGTTGGACTTGGTGATCCTAGAGGTCTTTTCTAACCTAAATGATTCTATGGTTCTATTCTGTGTATACTGGGGCTGGTGGGAGCTGTGTGGGCACCACCACGGCTAAGGGGGGCTCTGCACCCTCTTTGTCTTGCTGTCCCCAGCATCCCTCACCATTGGCTGGTGTAGATCAGTGGCAAACCCTTGGGATGAGCCATGGGAGCTGGTGCATGGTTGCTCCCATCAGAGAGGCTCTCCCAGCCCACAATGAAGAGTTTGCTTGTTGTGTTGCGATGGTTTGTGGGCTTCAGTGGAGCTGGTGCAAGTTTCACCCTGCTCTTGCCTAGAAAACCCTCCTCTGGGGCCTTCCTGCTGTCTGGTCCTGCCTGATAATGAGGTGATGAGTCCAGGGTCATGCCAAATGAACACAAACACATTTACCAGCAGCGTGGGGTTGTTATTGCAGCACCCAAACACTTTCTGATCCAGCTGGATGCCTCCATTCGGGCAGGGAGGGATGTTCCCACAAGGTGCCCATCCCTTCCTGGAGCTCCTGGCGTGCTCATGCCCTTTTCCCCTCTGGTCCTGCCCTCACAAATCCATCCCTCCTCCACCACGAGCTGCCCCAAACCGTCCCAGTTACCGTAAGTGACTGGGGAGAGGAGAAATCCGGGTGTTGTGAGGAGAGAGTCAAAGATGCTCCCGTATCGGCACCGATCTCCCGAGACACCCACTTTTCACAGCTGGGTTCAGCTCTCGCCTGAAAAGCTGCATCTTCTGATATTGATCATGTTATCTGAGGGTACATCCTGTTGCTAAGTTTGGCTGTTTCCTCCCTTCAACAGCTGTTGTGCAGCTACAGCTGCTCTGAACCCTTCTGGTGGGGATGGCATGTGCTGAATGGGGGGGTTGGTGCTCCTCAGAATGGATCCTGAGGTTTGTGTGACCACGGTGAGCAAGAGGTGACAAGTAGCTAATGACAGGACAAGAGGTGGTGACCTCAGGTTGTTTAGGCTGGATGTTAGGAAGAAGTGCGTTGCTGGCAGAGTGGTCAGGCACTGGGACAGGCTGCCCAGGGAGGTGCTGGAGTCACCATCCCTGGAGGGGTTCAACAAACGAGGAGATGTGGGGCTTTGGGACATGGTCTGGGGGTCAGGGAGGTGTTGGACTTGATGATCCTAGAGGTTTTTTCCAACCTAAGTGTTTCTATGATTCCATGGAGGTGCTGTGGTGAGCAGGGTTCAATCCTGCCTGGCTAATGAATCATGGTGTGAGCAGATGCTGGAGGACACGGTGCTGATGAGGGTAGGGGGAGAATATTTAGGGTGTTCTCAGGAGAAACATCCCCTGATCCTGACCAGCCAGTATCTGATTCTGCGGTTGTGTTTGTGCACGTGCTCTCGAGGAGCCGAGCGACGACTTTAACGGTTCTTCTCCCCACTTTGAAGCCCTTGTACCCTCTATGCCTTGCTGGAGAGGTCTCCATCCTGCCCTGCCCATAGCAGGAGCTCGACCAGGCCAAACCCTCTGCAAGTCCCTGTTTCCCAAGGGCGTGTTGGCCCCATTGTGTGATGGACACCAGAAAAAACAGATTTTAACCCACCCAAGGGCAACGCTCTGCCCTGGTACCCACACCCCTCATGCTCCCCCCAGGCTCCACCATGCCAGGGAGTCAGGAATCTCTGATTTAACATCCCCTAAGTCAGGATTACGTTCTTTAGTCTTCTCAGAGAGATCTCCTTGCCCAGGGCAGCCCTTTCCGACCATCACCCAGCCCTTGGGGCTGTGGCTGGGACATTTTTCCTCTGCCTGCCTGTCTGTGAGAGGAATTTCTCTTCCATGCTTGGTGGGCAAACCCAAGTCTGGCTCTTTCTGATGTAATTTTGCCAAGTTGGAGCTCTGGGCTGCAATTAGCTGGTATTTAAACCCTCGCTAACCCTTAACATCCTAATGACAATAATAATGATGCTCCACACGTCCTGCAGTGCCACGCATCTCAAGATTACACTCGCTAATTAATTAAGCCCCCAATCCCCCCTCCCTCCCTCCCTCACTTTCCTCTCTGAGGAGAAGAAATCCAGAGTCTCTTAAGAAAGGACATAAAGGCAGGGAAATCCAGGCACCAAAACAAGACAAATGGGGATTTGAAGACAATCCCATGTGACCCTAAGAGTGGACCAGGCAGGAGAAAGGATAAAAATGCCAAGCACAGAGCGGGGAGAAAAAAAAAAACAACCGCCAGGCTTAAAAACCCGGGGAAAGAAAAGCACCAAGATGAAGGGAGTGACAAAGCATCAAAGGGATGAGAAACCAAAGGCGTGGAACAAAGGACAAGCTGGAACAAAGGACCAAAGAGGGGAGAACAAAAGCACTAAATAGAAAACAAAGGCAGGGGACAAGAAAAGCCCCTCTGTTGGGCTGAGCTGGAGGGTCCCGGGTGGTGGGAGGTGGGTGGTGCTGCTGGGCCGGAGGGTGATGGAGACCCCCAAGAGCCCAGTTTGGTTGAGTTGGAGGCGCTGGGCTTGGCCCCCCAGTGCTGGGCGGTCTGGGGTGATGTGTGGAGGTCACTGGGACGTCTTTGGTCCCACCACTGCCCTCTGGCCATGGCCTCCTCCCGTCCCGCTGTGTGGTCCAGCCATTCCCTCCTCCCTCCAGCTCAGCATCACCCCTCTGCACTGCCCAGCCGCAGACACCCCGGCTCTGCCCCCTGCCCCGATGGCTGGGGATGCTCTGGGGACCTTTCCAGGCTGTGTCCTCCCCAACCCCGTGGCTTTCCCTTCGGAGCGGAGCCCGGGTGCTGCGTGTGTGGCTCAAGCCTGCTGGGCTGTGCTGCGGGGAGGACGGAGCTGCCTTGCCTGGGTTAGGAACAACAGCAGCATTCAGGTTGGGAATAGAGGGTTACTGAGATGCTGTGATGCTTTTGTTGCCTCTCCCCATCGAATGTTTGGAGCTGGAAGTCCCTGGAGGGTTGTTGGCACTCCTGGGTCTGGCTGTGTCACACGTGCTGCCCAGCTGGGGGGATGCTGGGGGTACCCCCAAGATCAGGCAGTTGGCACGGGGTGAGGATGGTGATGGTGAGGGTGCTCAGCTCTGCCCGGGGTGCTCTGTCTGCTTGTAGCTGTGATGGTTTTGGTAGCAGTGGGTGATTTCAGTGTCGTTTGGAGGCGCCAATCTGACAGGCTCTGGGGCAGATGGAGAGCTTGCTAAAAATCCCCCTTCCAGACCCAAAATGTGCCCCTAGGTCTGTTCTCCACCCCCTGCCCTGGCCTCACACCTTCCCTGCAAGCAGGTGGTGGCATCTCCTCTGTGTCCTGCCCGGCCAAAGCCACCTTCCCCCTCGGCAGAGGCTGGTGGCTGGGCTGGGAGGGGTCTGGGGTGGTGGGATGCAGGATTTTAGCACAGTCAGACCCTTGCAGCCCCAGCCTCACGTGCTGTGCCTGCCACGAAGAGCATTTCGGTCATTTCTATGTGTTCTGCCCAGGTATTTCTGCTCCCACACCAGCTGGAGCTCCCCTGCCACTTCAGCCCCTGCCACCCCAGCTCTCTTTTTCCTGCAGAATCATGATTTGCTCGATTTTACTCAGCTTTTTGGACGAGGATTGGCTAAGAACTGAGCTGCTCCGAGGGCACTCCCCATAGAGCAATCCTGGAACATCTTGGGTTTATTATCCCAGATTAGAGCCTGTTTGGCTGTGGGTGGACTCTGGCTCCCCGCAGTAGCTGGGCACTGCCAGTGCCAGGAGAGAAGGCAGCACGGGGCTGCCAGCTGCTGGAAACGCCTCTGAAGTGGCCAGGATAAAATTGTGGGGTTTGTTTGGGTGGAAATACCTGGTAGGTTCATTCCTGGAGCTCACCCACCACCCTGCTAGGAGCCCACGGGGGCAGGAGCCGGGTGGGGAGCAGGGAGAGAAGCTGCTGGCACGGGGAGGGTTTGGGGTGTGCTGCTTTTATAGTGATGGTTCACATGGCCCAGCAGTGTTCCCATCCAGAGCCCCAAAACCAGGGGCTGGGCAGGCAGGGAGCTCTGCCAGGGGAGCAGATGCTGGAAAAGGCAGCACCTGGGAGGCATAAAGTGGGTACAAAACCATCACGATGAGCTGCCCATCACCTGGGGATGCAGAGGGCTGGGAGAGATGGGTCACCAGCAGAGCCCTGCTGCTGGTCCTTAGTGTGCCGTGTCCCTCAGAGCCAGATACAAGGGGGTGAAGTGAGGACAGCCCCAGAGCTGCCCTGGCTGCAGAGGGTTTGAGCATTGTCCTATCAGCTCGGGTTTAATGAGCTGCAGATGTCTGTCTGTCTGTCTGTCTGCCTGTGTGAGACCACAGGGTGTGCTCCTGGTGCCCCAAGAGAAGGTTCTCACTGTGTGACATGGCTGGGGACACGGTGTTGGTCTCGTCATGGTGTGTCCAGCCTAGGCTGGGGGCTTGTCACTGGGTCTTCTGGGTTGCAAGGGACCCTTTTGGGTCCCTCTCCTCACAGCTCCTCCTTTCTGAGGAAAGCAGCATGGTCACCATCAGCACAGGGACTCCACTAGAAGATAGGGACAATCTGGGAACACTCTCATCCCATATATGTAGGGTTATCATGGGATGCATGAGGCAGGAGCTGGGGAAGATTTGGAGCCCATCATCTCCCCAGTTGGTTGATGAAGGCTCCTGAGCTGCTCCCTGGCTCCTCTCCTTCCCCTGGCCCCACTTGTGGGGCTGCTTCTTGGGGTGCTCTGCATCCCCAGGGCAAGGATAACACCATGGTGAGGTTGGTGGTGGTTTTTTGGTGAGGTCAGTGGTGTTTGTGGGATGCCCAGAAGTACCTTCACTTCTACCATGTGCTGCAAAGGAGGGATCTGATCAGAGCAGGGCAGGGAGGCAGGAGAGGGACCCAATGAGCCCACCCCATCCAATACAACCAGGAGCTGAGCTGCCACATGGCTCCCCAGGGTGCTGCCCCCACATCAGCCTGGGCACTGCCACCATGCCAGCTTGGGCATTGCATGGCAGTGACCTCGGGGGTGATGGCAGCACCTTCCTCAGCATCTCCCCCAGCTTTCAGAGGCAGGGGGAGCCTGCTCCCCGTCAGCAGCGTTCCCAGGCTGGTGAGGAGCAGAGCACATGCCCATTCCCAAACAATGGCTCCGCTTCCGTGCAGGAAGCAAGGTCGGGTTTGTTCTCCCTGCTTTGCCCCCTCCGGCCAGTTCTAAAGGGGCCAAGCCATTGTCTGAACCGTTTCCATGACTCAGTCCCCAGTATCCTGCCATGGGAGGCCGGGACTCGCAGCCAGCACAAAGCAGGAGGCTCAGCTCCCCTGGCCAGGGGCACCACGGCAGGGTGGGTGGGGGGCTTGGGAAAAGGAAGGTGAGCACTGCCCGTGCCTTTCCCCTCCTGCCCCTTGTACTGGCAGCACTGGGATCTTTGCCCCCACCAGCTTTCCTGGTCCCTCCACCCATTGTCCCGGCTTCCTTCTGCTGAGGGAAGCAGAAAGCCAGGGGAGGGATGGAGGGATGGGAGTAGCTCTGGTCACTTAGGGAGAGATGGAGCAGGAGCTGAGTGGACCCTGGATGATCTTGTGTGGAAGGACAGGGACTGTCTCTGTACCCTCGTGTCCATCCTCACACCTCATGCCCGTGGTCCTGGGGATGCCCAGCACACCCTGGGGATGCCCAGCAGGTCCTGGAGATACCCTGCCCATCCTGGGGGTGCCCCATGGGTCCTGAGGATGCCCAGCACACCCTGAGGGTACCCGGTGGTTTCTAGGAATGTCTCAAAAAGAGGTGGAGAGAAGGAGATGCAGGTGGAGCTGAAAGGAGGACATGGGGAGAGGCAGAGCCAGGATGGGGACAGGTCTCAAGGTGAGGACAGCTGGGCATGGGCAGTTGGGCCGACACCTCCTGGTAGCCATCTGGAAGGTGGTGCTGGGCCCAGGGGACCATAGTGTGGCCAGCACCTGGGGGGACCTGCCGGGTACAGGGCAGGGGAGGCCACCAAGGCCACCACGGCCACTGGGGATGGGGAGGAAGGAAAGGAAAGTGAAAGTGGGTGGCTGCTGCTCCGGCCTGGCTGTTGCTATGACGACCCGAACAAAGCTCCTGCTCCCTCTTTTTTGGCTCAGTTGTGCGGGTCCTCAGCCCCTTTGTTAATTGTTTCCCTGTCCAGTTTGGGGGATGCTCCTCCCACCCCCTCCTGCCCCCCAGAGCAGCTTGGGGGGGCCTCAGCAGGGCAGCCTCCGGGGTGCTCAGAGGTCTCGGTGAGCTCGGCGCTCGCTTGGCCACCAATAACCATCATCTCCCTCATGGGACCTCTTGGGGTCTTCTCCCAGGCCAAGGGGTGAGAGTGAGAGGTATAAGGATGGCACTGGGGAAACTGGTCCCCCCACCTGGGGAGGGGGCTTCAAGGTGGGGTTTGACTGGTGCAGGGGGAGCTCCTTTGCATCCTGCTCAGCTGCATGGCCCCAAGAACGTTGGGTCCTCTCTGGGCCTCAGTTTCTCCATCTGTGAAATGGGAACGTGCATCACTGAGCTCCTCTACATCTGGGGGTCTGTGGGTGCAGCCCCCTCCCTGCTTTTGGCTTCCAAACACTGTCGTGCTTTGTGTTTAATCCCCTGGGTGGTGGTGCCAGGTGAGAAACTCTCCCAGATAACATCTTGCCTGGCTCTGCCCAGCTCCATTTGTTCCTGTGCTATGGGAACAAGGCAAAAGGAGGCTCTTGGGATGGGCATCCAAACCCCTCCAGAGACCCTATGTTCCCAGTTAGTGCATGGTGACTGGGGGAATTGGGAGTCCTGGGAACTCCGGGAGCCTGAGCTCTTGCCTTGTGCTCCTGGGGTCTGGGTGAAAACAATGTTTAGAAAAAAACAAATTCCCATGGCAGAAACTAACGGCGTGGGGGAGGAAACGGCTTCGAGTCAATGGGAATTTTCCCTGTTGGTAGAACGTAAACAGTTCCCCTTCAATGTTGACATAACATTTTAAAGATTTCATTATACAAAAAAGACTGTTTGTCAACATTCATCAGTCCCGGCCAACCCCCTCGCTCTCCAGCTGGAGCACCGGGGTTTTTACTCTCCATAAAGTGTTTTTTTTTCCTTCGGGAAGGCGGGTGATGGCAGCAAAGGCCCTGCCAGGGCTGTTTCCCTCTTGATACCCTTGATCTCAGCCAGGTCATCTGCTCAGCATGAGCATGTGGCCCCCACTGTCTGTCTGTCTGTCCGTCGGGCAGCTGGCTGCCCACCCTGCTCTGTGCCAGCATTGTCTTCCAGTCCCATGGTGGTCTGGGCTGGTTGTGTGGGCGAAGGAGCGAAAATTGGGAGTGATGTGGAGGGGAGAGGCTGGGAGCTGGGCTTTGGGGACAGGCACTTGGCGTGCCCTGGGTTTGGGACCCCCCTGGAGCTGGGGGTGGGTTGTGTGTGTGCTCCCTACAAGCCAGGCATTGTTCCAGCCCCTCGCTGGGAGAGGGTCCCTGCACGGGTGGGGGGGTCCCGGGTGGTCTCAGGCTGCTTCTGGAGTCGTGCCTTGTTTTTAGGAGCTGTCTCGACCCCCACAGCTCTCCAGGGCAGAGGGTGGGAGCGCTCCGGGGGCTCCCGGCGGCGTCACGCGTGGATCCCCGGCTGGGCAGGGGGTCCCGAGGGGAGGGAACGGGGCAGAGGTGCCGCCCCGGAGCCGGCTGCTGGCTGGCTGGACCGGTGTCCCTCCTCCTCCTCCTCCCNAAGGAGAAATAAGAAGAGGCTTTGCAGGGCCCCTCTCCTCGCACAGCCCCGGCTCAGCTGCAAAGTTCGGGGCTGGAAACTCTCCTCCGAGAGCCGCCCCCCCCCCCCCCCCCC
>VYZX01000819.1:19369-43413 GCA_013401335.1 Brachypteracias leptosomus
CCCCCCCCCTCCCCGGCCACGCCGGCGAGGCAGAGCCCGGTAGATAAGGGGTTAAGCCGCGGGCATCCCCCGGGGGCACAGGGCCGGCATGCAAAGGCTTAACTCATGGGCGACATCCTCATCCTCCCCCTCCCCGACCCTTGACCTGGCTACCAGGGGTTGCCTCACTCAAGCCCCCTCCCCGGGACCCCCACCTCGGGAAGGTTTCTCGCCACTTCCCGCTGGTCACTGGGGCTCCCGGGGGGACTGGTCCCTGTCCTGGGCACACAGCTGTGTGCTCTGTGCTGGGGACACGGGGAGCAGCCCCCCCAGACACGGCATGAGGGGTCACAGCACGGACAGACAGACACCACGGGCCAGCAGAGCCGGGCAGCAGCCCACGGCACACGCGTGTCCGTGGGGTCTTGGGGTGTTTGGGGGGTGTTCATGACTCAGCGGCGCTCAGGGGTTGGGATCTCCATCCCTCACCCCTCTCCAGCATCCCCATCCCTCGTCTCCATCCTGCATCCTCATCCCCATCCCTTGACCCCGTCGCACCGTGGGACAGATGAGACACCCTTGCCCTGTCCTGCATCTCCCACCACCTTTTTGAGACACACTGGGTAAGAACGTGTCCCACCAGTGTGACAGCATCACTGGGAAGCAGGCACGGGATCTGTGTAGGGAAACTTGCCGTGGGTGCCACGCAGGGATGTTTGCCCACCCAAGAGGGGCTGGAGTTGTCCCACCATCCACAGCGACAGCGTGGTGATGGCACACAACCAGAGAGAGGGTTTAGGGCCGAGCTCAGCGCTAAATTCTGTTGCTTACTGGGACCTAAGAGTGGGTGAACGTTGTCACTGAGCTCACTTCTTCCCCCACAGCCATGGTGGGTCCTGCTTGCACCTCAGAGTCACATCTCCGACCCATCCTGGGCAAATCTGGGTGTCTGAGGGGTGAAGCTGCTGCACAGTGAAGCCCACCCAGCAGTGAAGCTTGTCTGTAGGGTCCTGTCTGGCAGCCCCACGGGGCTGTGAGTGCAGCCATGAGGGGATTTGGGGGATTTCACCCCCTGGATGCTGTTAAAGCACAGCTCAGGGAGCAGCAAGGTGGGTGATGGAGCAGGGAGCTGGGTGCTCCCCCCGGGGACCCCCGCAGGCAAACACTGGCAGAGTTAGTGGGGAGATGCATCACCCAGGGAGCTGTAAGGAGAGAGTTTTGTGTTAAACACAAATAAACACAAAGCTTTTGCTTCTTTCCACCTCCTCGTAATGATTTCCAGGGTTCGGGTGCCAGTGAGGGAGGCTGCCCAGGAAAAATTACAGACCGTGGCCGCATATTGCTCGAGACTCAGTTACATCTTGCAAAGTAAGAAAACACTTGACTTCCAAAGCAAATCTGGAGTAATAGATTTTAGGAGTGAAAAAGGACCATTAGGCTCAGCTAATGTGATTTTCTCCATAGCACAGACCAGATAATATCACTCAGTTACTCTCCTATTGAGCCAATAACTCGTGTTTGTAATTCATGCAATTTCCTTTTAGTTCAATTTAATTTGGTACAGAATCCATTCTGTTGACACTGATACAGTCTTTTTTTTTTATTTATTTTTTGAAAGCTTGCGATTTCAGAGGCTTTGTGTTAAAAATAGCCACTGTCCTTTGACAAACGTGGGCAGGCTAAAGACAGTTTTCTAAATCATTTGCGAGTGACACATTTTTACCAGCATCTCCCTTCGTGCTGTTTATTTGTTCCACTCCCTGCTGCCGGGGCTGGGGGCTCCTCTTGGCATCTCCCCCAGGAGGTGAAATCCCTTTGGAGAGAGGAAATAGGTAGGAGAAGAGATCTTAAATTTAAAATAAATCCCTTTTCCCCCCCAGTGTGAAGCTCTTTGTGCTCCTCCACGGGCCTGTGGTGCTTTTTTTACCCCGAGCACCCAAACCCCAACCCCAGAAAGTTCTTCCAACCAGCAAAGTTCATTCCAGGCAGGGTGCAAGATGTGCCCCCGGGGAGGGAATATCTGGATTTTTTGTCTCCCTGCCAAAATGCCCATTTTGGGGGGGGGTTGCCAGGAGAGTTGTGCCCTGGCACAGCGGGATGGGGGGAGATGGGGCAGGTCGTAAACTTGTTATGTGCTGAAGGGGTTTTAATTTCGTTTGCAGGACGCAGTGAGAGGGTTTTTCTCTCCACAGAAGCACAGTAAATCTACTCTTTCAGTGGGTTTATTTTTACATTTGTTCCTCACTGGTGGGTTCCAGCAGCTCTCACTGCCCGTCCTTGCTGGAACCCAGCAGCCGTTGGGGATGGGGAGAGGGGTGGCTCTGGTAGCAGGTGAATTTAGCCCTGATTTAGGGGGGAAGACCCTGGGGGGGCTCTGTCTGCTGCTCCCAGAGCTGTTGGGGTGCAGGTCTGAGCTGTGACCTGGGGATGGAGCATCCTCAGGGGCCACAGGGAGCTGGTGCTGCAGGGGTTGGAAGTTTGCTGGTGAACGGGTGGGGTGGTGGAGAAGAATCCCTGTGGATCCAGAGATGGATCCTTGATGCTTCACTCACTGCCAGGGAAGCCGGGTCACCTCTGCTGTCCCCGGACTGCTTGGGGATCCCACCCGTTCTCTGGCATCCAGCAAAATGAACAAACTTTGCAGGATTTTGGGGTGATGCTGGTATCCCAGCAGTGCCGCTGGCTCCACTTCTGGGGGTCCTTCACTGCCAATCTGGTGTCTCAGGGACCCTCGGGGTGTTATCCCACAGCCTGTGTCTGCTCACCCCATCCCACACGAGCTGAGAAATCAGAAATGCAGAAATCAGAAAAGCTTTTCTTGCTGCAGCCACAACCTTTCCCAGCCGGGCTCGACCGATGGCAGGGACGGGCTGTCAGGGCAGCTCTGCTCTGCCCTTACAGCCTGGGAGTCCCCAGCCATGGTGATAAAATACATACTACTTCTTTTCCTTAAAAAAACTCTATTTATTTTAAAAAAAATAATGCATTTGCAGGCAGGGCAGTTACTACCTAGAGCCTGCGGAGAAAACCACCCGGCCTCTTTTGTTCTCTCCCGCGCTGCTGAGCGGAGCATCGCTTCGAAGTGGGGAGCAGTGATGAAATATTGTCCTTTTCCCTGGGCTAGAAAATCCTGATGGGTCAAAGCTGCTGCTTTTTGTGTGCCTGGCAGCAGCCCGGGCTGGCAGCGGGGCTGGTGGAGGGGCCGTGGCTCGGCAGGAGGGAGAGCCCAGCAAGCCGGGGCAGCCCCGGGGTCGGGTGTTCCCTGGCTGGGGGGTCCCTTGCAGCATCTCAGCCACCCTTGACCAGCCCGGGCTGGGCTTTCCTAGGATCTGCTGCTTCATTTTTTCCCAGCTTTGTGGAGGTTTTGGTTTCCTTGCGCTGCGGGGAGGAAGATTGAGGCTGCTCAGAAGTTTTTGGGCGATGCATCACGGATTTCCACCCTGGGTGAAGCCAGTGAGGAACATGCACAAGGGAAATAAATTAGTGCAGCTCATGGCAGTTCTGCTGGGAAATATCTCGGTGCCTTTTCCTCATCCCTGTGCCTTTTGGGGAGTAAGTTCAGGAGCGAAATCCACTCCTTTGGGCAGAGCTATTGCTGGCCTGGCCGTGCCCCCGGGAGCTCCTCATGTGCTGCTTGTGCACAGCTGAGAAGTGCGTGGGCTCCTCCGGCACGGGGAAAGTTGGCAGGGGCCAAGGCATCAACTTTTGGAAAATTTTCTGCTGCTTGGAAGCCCTCCCTCCCTCCTTCCCTCCCCCTCCATGTCCACCTGCTCCAGGACCACATGTCCCAAGCTGGAACCGCTCCAGCCACGAACAAGGGCCCTTGGTCTGCTCAGTCCCCCCAGCTCGGCGCTGGGGAGGTGCTGGGGACTGTGTGGGGTCCTGGCTTGCATCAGAAACTCCCCGACCACTTGGGTGGATCAGTAAAAAATATTTGTAGGGGATGCAGCAGCTGAATCTGCCTCCACAAAGCATTTGTACAAGCCTGGAGCACATGGTTGCAGTTGGAGGATGGTGTTGGGGATGCTGCTGAAACAGCCCCATCACCATCACCCACCAGCACCTTGGACTCCGAATGGTTCCGTGGCTGCTTTTGGCTCAAATTTGCTGTTTTTAAGGCAAAAGCTACTTCTGGGGATGTTGTACCAGGGAGAAGCTCCTTTCCCTACCTTCTCACCCAGCTCCTGCTCGCAGCCCTTCAGCTGAAGAATGCAAATTGGGAGATGGATCTGAAATATTTGAAATTCTGCCTCTCCATAATTTAATGCTCCATTACCACCCAGGCCTGCTCGAGGCATGTGACCGTTATAAAAGATGCAGTCTGGTGGCTGCAGAGCCCGGGCAGCCTCTCCCCCACCTACCCCCGGGTGTCTTATCAGGGAGAAACAAGATAATGTGGCTCATCATTAAAGCTGCCTGGAAGAGCCCTGTGAGCACCCACCAGCCTGGGCCAAAATCTGCTGGCCCAAGTAATTATTTTTTAACTCTACCCAGTGAAGGCAGCTCGTGGTGGTTGGGAGGACAGTGGGTAAGATTAGATATTAAAGAGAATTAAAAGAACGTGGGGCAGCAGCGAGCCCAGGGGGTGTTGATTTTCTTTGCCCGTGCAAAATGGGGTTGTGATGAGCTGAGGAGAGCAGGAGAAAGGGGAGAAGATGTAGATAGAGATACCCAATGGCGTCGCCATCAGCTTCTGCCACCACCACGGTGCTGGGGCTGCTGCTGGAGCTCGTGAGAGCCAGAAATCGAAACTCTCTGGGTCTGAAAGTCCCCCAGAGCCGTGGTGTGGTGGGATGCTGGGGCAGACCCCATCCGGCGGCGCTGCGGGGAGGGAGCGGGGACGGTTCCCGGCAGAGACGGGGCTTTTTTTGTGCTGCTGTGCTCAGCACTCATTGCAGCGATTGTCACTGCCGGGGGGGTCACCCAGCAGCCATCATCCCCCCAGAGTCTTCCTCCCTCAGTGGCTTTGGTTTGCGGCCTTGTTCAGAGCTTGGAGAACCGCGTGGTTGAAGAAGCTGAGCTCGGTGATGGGGCAGGGGCGTGGTGGGGTGAGCAGAGACAGGTCCTGGGTTTGGGTGTCTGTTCTGGTGAGGCCACCAGGTAGCCGGTTCTGATGGGGCAACCCACATCCCTCCTGCCACCGGCCACTGTGTGTTTGTGGGATGTGGAGAGAAGCAGCTTGAGGTGGGGAGAGGACAGGAGCGAGGTCTGGGTTTGGTTTTGGGCCCCTCACTCCAAGAAGGAGCTTGAGGGGCTGGAGGGGGTCCAGGGAAGGGGAATGAAGCTGAGGAAGGGTCTAGAGCTGGAGTGTGGTGAGGAGCAGCTGAGGGAGCTGGGGGGGTTGAGCCTGGAGAAAAGGAGGCTCAGGGGAGACCTTCTGGCTCTGCACAACTCCCTGCAAGGAGGTTGGGGCCAGGTGGGGTCGGGCTCTGCTCCCAAGGAACAAGCGACAAGAGGAAACGGCCTCAAGTTGCACCAGAGGAGGTTTGGGTTGGAGCTGAGGAACAATTTCTTCATCACAAGGATTGTGAAGAGCTGACCCAGGGAGTGGAGTCCCCATCCCTGGAGGGGTTTCCAAGGCGTGGGGATGTGGTGCTGAGGTACACGGGTTAGTGGTGCCCTGGCTGTTAACGGTTGGACTCAATGATCTTAAATGTTTCTTCCGGCCAAAATGAATCTATGATTCTCCACAGAGCCCAGACAGGCTGCTCAGCTCCTCCTGGGTGTCCTGACACTGGGGACAACTCAGAACTGGGACAAAACGTGCAGAGCAGGGATGGGATGTGTGTGTGTGCAAGCTCCGAGCGGGGATGAGGGGTCACCCCAGAGCAGCCCCTCTGCTTCACCTCCTAAAAGCAACGTGGGGGGAAGGCTTTAGAAAACCCTCTGGCCCAGGGTGGCAGCTCTGCCAGCCCAGGGAATGTAGGGGAATGCCAGAGCCCGGCTTATCTTTTGTCTGGAACAATAGAGGGCTTGGCCCTATTGTTCTACCTTGCCCGCCCAGCCGGGAAGCTGGAGTCCCCTGGGGCAGAGGCTTGCACACCAGTGTGCCTGGCTGCAGGAGGGGCCTCATGGGCAGGACCACCCCCCAGCTCTGGGCTCCCTGGCCATGCGTGGGTGCTGCTGCCCCTGGGCAGCTCTGCAGAGGAATTCCTGAGTGGGTGAGGCTGTACGGGACCTTTTCTGCTGGTTTTCCTTGGGATTTCAGGAGCTGGAGGGTTAATTTGAAGCGGGTCTCCAGGGCTATGGCTGGGCAGGCTGGAGGACCCATCCTACCTGCTCAGGCTGCAGGATTCACCTTTCTTGGAGGCTTTTGGGCTGTGATTTGGGTCTCCAGGCACAATGTTGACCTTTGGGCTTCCCTTGCCCATCCAGCTGCGTTGCCTTGGGTCTGGGGGTCCATCCTAGGAACTGGGTTGGGGAACACACATTTTTTCAGGGAGATAGGGGTATGTGTGTGTGTTTTCAACCCAGCCTGGTGCTCAGGGCTGGGTCCTGGCCGTGGCTCTTGGTGTAAGTGGCACAGCCCAGGGGAACAGGAGCCCTGCAGCTGCTTGAAGCCAGCTCTGCCTGCTGCAAAACCACAGCCCCCTCCAGCCTCCTCCATCCTTCCTTTAGTGGGGCAAAGCCTGACCCATCCCCATGGGCTCCAGCACCACCAGCCCAGCAGCTGCACGGCTCCAGCAGCCAGGGTGGCATGAAAAACCTCTGACCCCTCTTGTCCCCCCACGAAGTCCCACCCCAGGGCCCACGAGGGGTGAGCAGCTCAGCAGGGCTGCCTGTGAGGGCACAGCAACTGTGCCTGCCCACAGCTCTGCTAGAGCCGTGCCAGGGTGTGCCACGTGGAGACGGGAGCTGCCAAAGCCCCTCGCTGGAACCCCTGGCTCAGGGACCCCAGGGGACATCAGGATATGGGGATGGGGACAGGTGCTGCTGGGCACAAAGAGCCCCTTGTGCTGCGGGAGCCTGGGGGCTGTTGGATGATGCCCTCTTGCAAATGGCGAGGGCTGGGGGCATCTTGCTGGAGCTCCCCGGCCCTCGTTTGTGTTGTGATTTTGTTGGGCAATGAAAATTATCCTGGTGGGGCAATAAAAGCTCGTTCCCAATTTGCTCTGAGGGGAGAGGAGCCCAGCCTGGAGCTGCTGCACGGCCAGGATTTAATGGGGTGTTAGTTCCTCCAAAGTGAGGGGCAGAGGAAGGGTGAGGGGGGGTGGTCGTGGGTCCCTCGGGTCTTGCAGCAGGACAAGGGGTGTGTGTGGGGGGTCCTGTACCCCCCAGACCCTGTGGTTTCTCCCTGAACTGAAATAATGGTGGTGATAAAAACAACCTGCTGCTTCCTCCTGCATTTTTTCTTTTACATGTTAACAGGCCCACGAGCCCTGGGGGATGATGCTGGTGGGAGATGCTGTGCCTCATCCATGGGGTGACAGGATGAGCTGTGGACACAGGAGCCTGAATCCACGCCCTAAATCAGGGATAACACCATCAAAGTGACCGTGGCTCACACTAACAAGGGGGAGAAGTCAGGCCAAAAGTGTTTTCCTTGGGGGTCTTCACCCAGACCATGACTCTCCTGGGCCAGCAGGAGCAGGGTTGCCATTATTGAGGGTGTGATGGTTTGGTGGCCACCATGGGCTTGGGTGCCATGTGTGAGGGGTGCCAGGGCTGGCTCCAAGCGTCCTTTTGGTGCTCACGTGTGTGCCCAGTTCACCCGTGCAAACAAGATGGGATTGTCCCCTACAAATGGGACCCCCCAAAGCCTGGGGGAAAATAATAATGTTAGTTGAAGGTGACATCAACAATTGAGGGATCTGGGGGTGTTGAGCCTGGAGAAAAGGAGGCTCAGAGACCTTCTTGCTCTCCACAACTCCCTGAGAGGAGGTTGGAGCCAGGTGGGGTCGGGCTCTTCTCCCAAGGAACAAGTGATAGAACAGGGGGAAACAGCCTCAAGTTGCACCAGGGGAGGTTGAGGTTGGAGATGAGGAACAATTTCTTCCTGGGAAGAGTTGTGAAGGGCTGTGCCAGGCTGGGCAGGGCAGTGGTGGAGTCCCCATCCCTGGAGGGGTTTCCAAGCCCTGGAGATGTGGTGTTGAGGGACATGGGTTAGTGCTGGGGGAACAGTTGGACTCAATGATCTTAAAAGTCTCTTCCAACCGAAATAATTCTATGTGAAATGCCACGGGCAGCCCAACAAGGGTAGGGGGTGATACCATGGGATGCCATTGAGATTGTGCTGAAATAGCTCCGGGTCCTGCGTGCCCCAAACCTCACCCGTGGCTCTCCCGTGGTGTGGAGCGTGGAAAAAAGAGCTTGGGAAACGCTGCCCCCCGGCCCGGGAGGTGCAGGTCAGCTCAGTATCGAGGTGGGTGAGCCTCATGTCTTTTCTTTCTTCTGAGCAGGAGAGGAAGAGGGTCAGATGCCTTCACCCCTCCGCCATGCGATAGGAAAGTCTTGTTTACGGAGGCGCCGAGTCAAACGTGCCCCGCGCTGCGCCTGGAAACGCTGAGTGAGTGAAATCACAAAAAACACCCAGATCCGCCTCCCCGATAAGCCCCGGGGCTGCTCTGGGGGCGAGGGGAGCACAGAAACCGTGACAAAGAGGAGGGAGAGGAGCTGCCCACGCTCCCTCGCCGGGCTGTGCCACCAGCAGCACCGCGCCGTCCCGCCGGGGCTGGGTGAGTGCTCCCCAACCTTCACCCCCTGGCTCTGCTGCCCAGAAACTGGGGTTGGGTCTTGATTTGCTCTGGGTTAGGTCGTTATTCGCTCTGGGTTGGCTGATTTCTTCTCAGTTTCTAGCCCATAATTGTTTAATTGGTGTAAATTGGGGAGTGGGGTGATGGAATGAGCCGATTCCTGAGCCAAGCTGGTGGGTTTGGAGCAGCCTCAAGGATCTCTGCTGGGTCTTGGGGACCTGGATGGTTTTTTTTTTCAAGTTATTCCCCATAATTGATTGATTGGTGCAAACTGGGGAGTGGGGAGATGGAATGAGCCCATGCCTGAGCCAGGCTGGTGGGTTGGGAGCAACCTCAAGGATCTCTGCTGGGTCTTGGGGACCTGGCGGCTCCGTCGACCACCGCAGGGACTGTTGGCATCAACGGGACCACGACCCTGGTCCAACCACCCCACGTGTAAGACTCATCACCCTGAGCTGAGAAGCTTTATTTTTCCATCCAAGCCTTGCACGAAGGAGGAAACTTGTTTAAAAAGTTATTTTTGATGCCGAAAAAAGGAAAGAAAGAGTAAAAACCTGTTCTTTAGAGTTCTTCCCTCATCCTGCTCCTCATGCATCTCTCCTTATAGTGCAATAGTTCAGTGTTTCATTGGCTTATAATGCAGGGGAAGGTAGGAAGGGCTGGGGAGAGGGATGCAATAAGAAGCAGGGTGTCTGAAAATATTAAGATTATGAGGTTTGCACCCACCAGACCTTTTCTTGAAGACACTTTCAACCCTATAACCTTCCCTGGACAAAAAACCCCATCTGCCTGCAGAGCCAGGGATGTGCAAGGAGCTTTTTTCCTTATTATTAAGTGGGATTAAAACCCCCAAAGCATCCTGTGGCCTGTCTAGTCTGGAGGCCAGGAAACGGGAATGACCAGTGAGGTCCCCGACCATCACGTGGGTCCTCGCTGGGATTGTTCCTGCACCTTCTTCCTCCAGGCTTTGGATGGTTTTAAATAATTCCAGTGTGCCGGAGTTTCCTCCGCTTCCCTGATGAGATCAGTCCCCGTCTAATAAATCTCAGGGCCAGGAAGTTCCACCTGAGGGTCAGTTTAATTTTTCCCCTTGCTTAAAAACCCGTCCTATGGCTCCTGCCAGGCGAGGAAAAAGGTGTTTGGGTTGTGGCTGTGGAGGTGGTGGAGCTGTGCCAGCTTCCACCCAGGGAAGCATCCGACCCCTCTTTGTGTTGGGTTTCATTTATAGGGTTATAAAACTGGGGTTTGGTGGCTTGTGGAGAGTGACATCCTGGGTTTTTAAGCTAGAAAAGGGGAGAATTAGGTTGGACATTAGGAAAAATTCTTTAATATAGGGGTGGGGGATCACTGGAACAGTTTGCTCAGAGAGGGGGTGGAGGCTCCATCCTTGGAGACATTCAAGGCCAGGTTTGATGGGGCTCTGAGCAACATGACCTAGGTAGAGATGTCCCTGCTTGGGGGGGTTGACTAGATGACCTTTGGAGGTTCCTCCAACCCAAACCATTCTATGATTCTATGATTTTGGGTTGCAGGTGGAGGGGGTCCCAGTAAAGCCCTCGTGCTGGGGGGGCAGCAGCAGCTGAGTGATCCCTAATGCCAGGGCAGGAAAGCATTTTGCAGTGATGTGTCTGTCCTGCTGCCATCTCACGAGAACCAGGGCAAGGTGCTAAAAACCCCCTCGGCAGCACCACGAAACCAGAGTAGCTGGAAATTGTTAGTAAGAGGGGCCAGCAGGGTGCTGGGACATGGCCCACTTACAACACAGACCCAGGTACCCCCGGGGAACATGTTGTGCTCATCTCATGGTTATCTCAGGAGGCTTCTCTTTCCCGTTCCCACCCAGAGCATCCCCCATGAGGGGCTCCATCACAGTGGCCTCGGGTCCAGCCGGTCCCTCTGAGCCACAGCAGGAGGTGGCAGGGGCAGGGGGTGGATTTTGACACGTGGGATTGTTCCATGAGACTTGGGAAAGCAGGAGCTGAGCCTCTGGAGGACACAACTGCCCTGTGAGGACTCGAGCTGCACACGGAGATGTTCCATGGCAATGGAGACCCCTGCAAAGCAACCCAGACCCTCCTCTTCCTCCTGAGAATCCATCTTCTTCTCCCTGTCGTGCAAGTCTTGACTTAAGTGAATTTTGGTGATTAATACGGGTTATTTTCTCCCTCTCTCCTCAACTTGTGAATAGTAGGGTTGATTTGATTTCCCCCCAAACCTCTTTAGGGCTCCTCTGCTGGCGTGTATTTCATTAGCAGCACTGGGTATGGCCCCGAGGCCTCTGAAGAAGGCAGGTTGAGGGGGGTTTTTTTGGATAGAATTAGTAAATGCTGTGCTGGGTGGCTGCAACTGCTTCAGGGTTAACTCTGTGTGGTAACAGGAGACCTGAGCTGCTGCTTTTCATCTTAGGAGATGGAGAATTGATGCTCCCCCTCCCTGAAGAGCCGTAACGTGGCAGTGCTGAGGCTGCCAGTTCTTCCAAGGGGGAGATACCCCCTGTGGGGGGCACCAGGATGGGGGAGAGAGGGGACAGAAGGGACTGGGTGGAAGGTGGGGTGCTCGAGGTGGCACATGCAACGAGGTGACCCCCCTGTGCCAACCCTTCCCAGGGATTTCCATGTTGATGCTCTCACCAAGGCATCACTGCTTTGCTCTGACCCCATAGAGGTGTTTCTAGAGGTCATTGTTCTTTGTGGGGAGAGAAATCACCATGATGGTGGTTGAGGTTAGCCAAAGACCAATTGGTTTATGTGGCCAGTGGGGAATCCCAGCTTCTGCTGACACCAGGGCTTTGCCCGTGGAACCCAAAGTCTGGGCAGGGTGGAAAGGGGCAGTTGGGGTCTCTCTGGGATGGTGAAGAAGTCATCAACTACTGCTGATGGGCATCATCCTGCCCATGGCAGGTCTTAGCACACAGGTCCCAGCCTGATGCCCAGTTCTGCGCTTGCTGGGCACTTACTGCTGCCCTCTGGGGCATCCCCATCCCAAACCCACCCTTCATCTCCCTTCTCGGTGTTGATTTTGGGCTTTCTAGGCAGATGGAGGTTGTGGCTTTCCGTGGCAGGTAGGATGTTGAAAACCTGGCAATGGAGGATGGGTGAAGAGCTGGGTCCTCACCCCCCCGGACGCGGAGCTGCTTCCGTTGCTGCTTTGTGGGGCAGCACCGATGGGTGCTCGTCTCTGACGCAGCCCCGTGGGGCCACACGTGCCCCTCAGGGACACGTGGAGCTGTGGCTCTCACATGGTGACTGTGTTTCTGGGGCTGAATAGCATTGAATCATAGAATGGGTTGGGTTGGAAGGGACCTCCAAAGGTCATCTGGTCCAATCGACCAAGTAGGGACGTCTCTACCTAGGGCAGGTTGCTCAGAGCCCCATCAAGCCTGACCTTGAAGGACTCCAGGGATGGGGCCTCCACCCCCTCTCTGGGCAACCTGTTCCAGTGATCAACCACCCTCCTATTAAAGAACTTTTTCCTAATGTCCAACCTAAATCTACCCTTTTCTAGCTTAAAACCATCACTCCTTGTCCTGTCATTACAAACCCTTTGGAACAGACCTTCCCCTGCCTTCCTGGAGCCCCTTCAGGTCCTGGAAGGTCACCCTAAGATCCCCCTGGAGCCTTCTCTTCTCCAGCTGAACAGCCCCAACTCTCTCAACCTATCTTCATTGGAATGCTCCAGCACCTTGATCATTTTCATGGCTCTTTGGACACACTCCATATCTTCAGCATCCTTTAAAACCTGCATTTTTCAAAAGAAATAACCCCCCAGCTCTTACACCATTCCACCTACAGGGTGTAACCAACGTGCTGGTGATCCCCATCCATCTACACCCTCCATAGCCACCTGCTTCACCTTCCTAGGGACTAACCCACCATCACGGGCTGCTCAGCATCCCTCCCCCCAGGCAGGGACTGTCCATCCTTGTCCATCCCTGGCCACCCCAGCCCTGGAGGGAGGAGGAAGCCATCCATCCTTTTATGTGTGAAGCCACACCGGGCGGAAACGCTTGGAAAGGGCCCTGAAAGGACATTCCAAGTCTGGCAGGAAAGGGACCCACTTGTCTGGCAGGAGATGGGCTATTGTCTGTCCCGCTGCCCGCCCGGGATTCCTCGGGTCCTGCTTGGAAGAAGAAAAATGTTGATGTGTGGCTTATTTTTTCCTCTGCCCCCCCCTCTCCTCTCTCTGGGGGGGATGCACGTGGCTGGGGTGTGCTCGGTGGTGTCAGCTCATCCGTGTTTGAGCTGATGGGTGGTTTTTTCCCCCTTGGGGTTTTTTTCCGTGTTTTCTCCCCTGGCTGGGTGGTTACCTGGGTGGTGGTGGCAGGATGAGGCCGTGGGGTGAGATTTGGGTTGGGATGGGTGGGGACCATGCTGGGCTCCTAAGGGAAGGGTCTGGACTTACGGCTGGAACTGGGGAGAGAAAGGGAAAGAAAAGCACCAAGAGACTTCTCTGCTGCCCTGGTCAACCTGATGGGCAGGCAAGGGAAAGGTCAGCCCAAAAATCTGGGCAGTCCAGCTCCTCCAGAGCCCTTTGCTCTGTCCCCTGTGAAGGGATCAGCCCCGAATTGAGGGTGCTGTGGCACAGGGCAGGGGTGCAGGAGCATTCGCAGCATCCCAGCATGGTGGGGTTGGAAGGGACCTCTGGAGATCATCTCATCCAACCCCATTGCTCCAGCAGCTCACCCAGAATCTCTCCACACAAGGAGACTCCACAACCTCTCTGGGCAGCCTGGGCCAGGCTCCAACACCCTCACCCCAAACACCTTTCTCCTCCTGCTCAGGTGGACCCTCCTGGGTTCCACTTGGTGCCCGGTGCCCCTTGGCCTGTCCCTGGGCACCACTGACAAGAGTCTGGCCCCAGCCTCTTGCCCCCACCCTTTAGCTCTTGATCAGCACTGATCAGATCCCCTCACTCACATCCTCTCCCAGGAGTTTTTTTGGCATTTCATCATAGAATGGGTTGGAAGGGACCTCCAAGATCATCCAACCCAAACTTCTTTTCCTCCTGGTGCTGGTGGGGAGATGCTGGCAGGTCCCTTCTCTGCAAAGCCAGATTGAGATCCCCGGGGGGGGGTCTCAGCATCTCCCTGTGGTGCTGGGCAGGGTCAGGATTGTTGGCGCCTGGGTCTCCCTGGGCTTTTGAGCTGTTCTGCAGCAGCACAAGCTGGGCAGATAGGATCAGCTGGCAGAGGCAGGAAGGGTGGCACAGCCACGGGGAGAATTGCAGGACGTGCCTTTTGGGGGTACGAATGGAGCAAGAAAAGCTGTTGCCATCCCAAAAACCCTCAGCCCTTGGGTTGAGAGCTTGGAGGTGGGGTGAGCACATTGATACCTGCACAATATGGGTGTTTTAGGGCTTTGGTGCTCCCCAAAACACCCATGTTGGGAGCAAACAGCCCCACGGGTCCGTGGTCCCTCTCTGAGGACTCGTAGCCCCCAGATTTTGGTCCTCCAGACTGGCCCTTCGCATCCCAGCCCCATTCCCCATCCCTTCCCCTCTGCCCTGCATTGAATGGGAGACATGAAAGGGGAAGATCTGTTACACTCCCAGTGCCAAGGCAATTGTTCCTGTCCCTATTGTCTGCCACAGGCAGCCCTGGAGCCCAGCACCTGAGTCCCTGGCACAGGGAGCCAGCCCTGTAACAAGAGAACAGCTCCACTTTGCTCCTTTCTTCCCTCTCTCTTTTATTATATTTTTTTTTGTTTCCCCTGTTCAGCAAACCATAGAATAAATCCACAATGAAGCCCCTTTCAGACAGACCCCTATTAATGTACCAGCCCCATTTTAAGAGTAAACTTCCCGTGGCACTGGGAGGTTCAGTGCAGTCAAAATGTGACCTGGGGGTGATGCTTTTGTGCATGTCTCAAACCAAAGGCTTTGCTCTGTGCTGCTGCTGCCCCATTGCCTGGGTACCCGGGGCTGGGAAGCATCCCAGTCATAGGGAGGGAGGGAGGACAGACCTGGGGCAGGGATGCACTGAACAGGGTGGGTTTGGCCTTTAAAAAGCCAAAAAAAAGTAGAAAAGGGGAATGTTTGCACCCACACCTGCAGGTCTTACGTAAGGAAAGCAGCCAGAGCAAGGTGCTGCAGCTGCTGGGCACTCGTGCCTCAGTTTCCCCATTTAGAGCAAGGTGCTGCAGCCAATGTGCCTATTTCCCCACCTAGAATAAAGCACAGTGGCTGCCGTGCCTCAGTTTCCCCGCCTAGAATAAGGTTTTGCAGCCACTGTGCCTCAGTTTCCCCATCTAGAACAAGGATCTGCAGCCACTGTGCCTCAGTTTCCCCGCCTAGAACAACATTCTGCAGCCAGTTTCCCCGTCTAGAACAAGGATCTGCAGCCACTGTGCCCATTTCTCCACCTAGAACAAGGTGCAGTGGCTGCCATGCCTCAGTTTCCCCACCTAAAACAAGGTTTTACATCCACCGTACCTCAGTTTCCCCACCTAGAACAAGGTTCTGCAGCCACCGTGCCCCAGTTTCCCCACCTGGATCAAGATGCTGTGACCACCCTGCATCCGTGCCTCAGTTTCCCCAGTTGTACCACATGGAGATCACAGTCTCTGGGGCATCCCAGCTGGCAAATCCCCGGGCACAGCATCCCTCTGGCATGCCCGGTTCCTCCCTGGGCGAGGCGATGGGTTTTGGGGTGTGCCGTGGCCAAGGTGAGCGGGGGGCAGGAAGGGGGGGGGGCTGCAGGAAACCCTCCAGGGCTGGGGAACGTGGGGGTTTGTTGAGAGGAGGGCGAGGGAGCCGAGATTAAAAAAAGCCCCGCTAAGATCAGAAAGGCTGGCGAGCACAGTGCCCCATTGTGGAGCTGTCACACTTCCCTTTACTTTATTGCTTTTGTCCAACACCCTATTGTTCCACTTCCTTTTGTCCCCTATTCACAGCCCTGGCTTTTCATTACCCAGCCGGCCTTGTTGTTTTCGTTTCTTTTGTTTGAAGTTCCTGAGAGGAAGGTTTTATTTTCAGCGGGTTGATTAATTCGCAGCTTGAGCCGGGGTTTGTTTGTTATGTAATTGCTGCCCCAAGTCGGGCTGGGCTCAGCCCACCGCCACCACCCACCCCCAGCCCCAGCCTGAACCCCCCCCCAGACAGCATTTTGGGGGGTCCTGAGGAGCTGTTGGGGTGGGGAGAGGGAGAAAAATGGGGGTCTTGGTTGTGGGGTGCCAGAGCATGAGTAGGATGCTTTGCCCATCCCACCCCTTCCCTGTGGTCCCGGATCCTGGCAGTGCCCGGGGTAAATCCCTTCCTCAACAGCCTCTTTTCCCCATTATTCCTCCTTGAAAGGCGACCTTTGGGAGGATCATATTTGTTCCCATTCTTGCTGTGAGGCGTGAGGGTTGGTGGCCCTGAGAAGGCAAATCCCTGTGGGCACAGCTGATCCCTTGGGGTTGAAGGCACAAAGAGCTCCTGGCGTGCCCAGCACTGGCTTGGGGATGTTGCCCCTTCATCCCTGGCACTGCTGGATGATGCACCAGAGCTGGGGCTTTGCAGGGGACGTGGCCATGGTGTTATCTGGGGCAAATCCCATTGGAAATACTCTGGTTGTGCTTGAGGTGTGTTGGGGTTGTACAACTCATCTTCCATAACATCTCGTGGTCACTTCTGTGGTGCCCAGACAAGTGTTTGGGAGCTGGACCAGTACCCACGGCCATGCTGGTGAAGCTGGGGAGAGCTGTTCCCTGGAGCTTGCCCAGTCCCAGCTCCACACCAGGCTGGGCAGCCCCAGAGGAGGGGTTCTGGTGTCCATCCCAGCCATTGTTCAGCAGGGCCAGGATTTCCATTTCCCGTCGGAAACCTGCCTCCTGCCCTGCCAGCTTTCTAGGCAAGGCTCCTGGGGTGTGTAGGGGGGTTGGCTGGAGAGCTGGGGACCCCTGGGGTGCTGGCTTGGGTCTGGCACGGGGCTCTGTCACCATCAGCATTGGGCTGCTGGATGGAACACAAAAGCACGTGCTTATATTGACCCTAAATTCCCATCTCCAGGTCTTTCTTTAAGGCTCTCCACAACCCAAGGTGTGAAGGGCTTGTTTCCTTGGGGGCTTCTGGCCATTGAGCCCCCAAATCTGCAAAAACCTGAGCTCAAGAGGCCAGGAACAAAAGCTCAGTCTCACCAAGCTGTAGAATCATAGAATCTTTCTGGTTGGAAGAGATCTTGAAGATCATCGAGTCCAACCATTCCCCCCAGGGCACCACTAACCCATGTCCCTCAGCACCACATCTCCACAGCTTGGAAACCCCTCCAGGGATGGGGACTCCACCACTGCCCTGGGCAGCAAGAAGGTCTCCTCTGAGCCTCCAGTGGGTGCCCATGGCTCTGCTGACAGCCCTGTCACCCCGCAGGATGTCCATGAGGAGCCCCGTTTCTCCCCACCTGGAGCTCGATGGGGCAGGCAGCATGGTGAACTGCACCATCAAGACGGAGGAGAAGAAGGAGGGCAGCTGTGAGTCCCCCCCGGGGGCTGCCCCCAGCACCGAGCCCCACCCCAACGACCCCCCAGGACCACCTCCGAGGGAAGGCACCGACCCCCCCGCCCTGCCACAGGTGGGTCCCCATGGCTGTGACAAACCTTTGTCCTCGCTGGGGTCCTCAGGCTGGCAGAACATCGTGGCCACCCCTACTCCAGACCTGGGGGACCCAGCAGAGGAGGGGGGTGGTTGCTTCCCTGGGTGGAGATGAAGCTGAAACTTGAGGCTCCCCCAAGGCTTTCTGGCCATTGTTGATGCTCTCGGGTCAGCCCTGGGATTCGAGCACTTCATCTTCAGCATGGAGCTCCCCATGGCCACCTCCAGATGTGCTCCATCCCTTTTTAATGGCTCTTGGGGATTTTCTCCCCCTGATCAGCAACCTCATCCCTCTCGCTGCCTCCCTGCGATGGGGAACAGGGCTCAGAGGAGCCAGGCAGCCTAAATAAATAATAGCAACCTCCAGCAAACAAGTCATCAAGAGCAGAGATGCTCTCAAGCATCTGGTGCCTGGCAGCCTGTGGTCCAGCAGCCAGCTGGGCAGAGCTGGCTCTGAGCATCCCAGCATCTCCTACCTGGAGACCTGGGGATGTTCTTGCCCATGGGATGAGGTGCCAAATAACACTGTGTGTGTCTCCCAGGAGTCCCACTCACCCACTGGTGATGCTCTGGAGCCCAGGCGCTCTGCCTTCGAGCCGCCCGTCAGCGGCCAGGAGAAGCTGGACTTCAACAAGAACTTGAAGGAGGGTAAGGAAGGTTCCTGAGTGGTCTTTTGGGACCACCCTCCCCCCCCCCAGCTCCCTTTGGGCCCCTCAGTATTTTTTCAGTGAGGTGGGATGGGGTGGGATGAGATGAGATGGGATGGGATGGGATGGGATGGGATGGGATGGGATGGGATGGGATGGGATGGGAGGAGCCACCCCCTGCCATGGTGCAGAGCCCCAGGCTGTGCTCACCTGGCTGTCCTCTCCCTCTCCCTGCTCTGCCAACCATGGATAGTGATGCCAACCATTGAGAAGTTGCTGTCCAGTGACTGGAAGGAGCGTCTGCTGGGACGAAATGCCTCCGAGTCCAAGGAAGTGAAAGGTGAGGGCTCCTTGGCCACCCATCTCCACCATCTCCCTCCCACACCCTGTGTCCAGGCAGCTTGAGCTGGAAACATGAAGATTCCCACCTTAGCAGGAGGGTAGATGTGCCCAGGGTGTGTCTATTTAATAGGGATTTGTACTTCTTTTAATCAAAACATTAATTGGATTTAGGGGGGGATGAGCATCCCTGATAATCATAGAATCATAGAATGGGTTGGGTTGGAAGGGACCTCCAAAGGTCTAGTCCAACCCCCCTACAATAAGCAGGGACAGCTCTACCGAGGGCAGAGTTAGAGATGGTTGTTCAGAGCCACATCAAAGCTGACCTTGAATGTCTCCAGGGATGGGGCCTCTACCACCCTTCTGGGCAACCTGTTCAACTGATCTATCACCCTTATTATATATAATATAATATAATATAATATANGATAAAATTTGATCTATAATGATTGAGTCAGCTTTTTAATGATGAAAGAATGAGTACAGAGTGGTTACTTGTTCCTTGTCCTCAGAAATACAGATATTTGACATGGTTTTCTGCCATTAAATTTGATCAGGATAGTAAAAGAAATTATATTATATTATATTATATATTAACTTGCCACTGACTGCACAGAAGGGATGTTCCAGCACATGGGGATCTTTACACCCTCCACACATTAACCATTCCCTGGCCATGCAGCACCCAATGATGGTGCTGATGCTCCTCACCCTGACCCACAGCCTCTTGGTTTCCTCCAGGCACCCAGGAGAGCCTGGCAGAGAAGGAGCTGCAGTTGCTGGTCATGATCAACCAGTTGTCCACGCTGAGGGACCAGCTCTTGACAGCCCACTCGGAGCAGAAGAACATGGCTGCCATGCTCTTCGAGAAGCAGCAGCAGCAGATGGAGCTGGCGCGGCAGCAGCAGGAGCAGGTGGGCTCGGGGACCCCATCCAACCCTTCAGGGAGCTCTTTGGGATCTGCCGGACCAGGATACGGTCCCCTGGGAGTGGTGGGAGGTGGCTTTGGGGGCAGTGGGACTTGAAACCCTCCCATTTTCTGTGCCCATCTCACAGACTCCTCATCTTGCTCTCTGGTGCTGGAGGAGGAGGGTCAAAGGAGGTGGGGATTGCACTCCTTAAAATAATTAAACCAGTCTGGCTCCTTCCTCACCGTGCTCTTTGAGCACCTGTTTTTCCTCTCTGGTGGCCCACACGATGCTCAGGGCAGGGGTGACACCCCCCAGCACACTCTGGGGTGGGGGTGACACTGTCCCTCCCAGCCCGTTTCTCTCCCAGTGTCCCAGGAGGTGGCTGAGGGGCAGCTCAGCCTTCCCCACAGCCCTCGGGACCCTCTGCAGACCCCTTATCTCCATGTTTCTGGGGCGGGGCTGCGGGGCCAGCTTGGCACTGCCCTTGATGCCACTGTCCCCTCCCTGCCAGATCGCCAAGCAGCAGCAGCAGCTCATCCAGCAGCAGCACAAGATCAACCTGCTGCAGCAACAGATCCAGGTAAAGGCAGGAGACACGTCCCCCTGTCCCCATTCCCATGCTGGGTGATCACAGCCCCATCCCCTGTCCCCTCCCGGGGCCACACAAGGGCATGTCACCAGGATGTCCTGCAGCAGTGACATGGTCTCTCTGCTCTCCCCATCTCCCCTCCAGCAGGTCAACATGCCCTACGTCATGATCCCTGCCTTCACCCCCAGCCACCAGCCTCTCCCCGTCACTCCTGACTCCCAGTTAGCGCTGCCCATCCAGCCCATCCCCTGCAAACCAGGTGAGTGGGGGTCCCCCGGGACTGTCCCAGCCCTATGGGGTGACCTTGTCCCCCCAACCTTCTCCCTCTGTCCCCACAGTGGATTACCCGGTGCAGCTGCTGCACAGCCCCCCTCCTCCCACGCTGAAGAGACCCACTGGCTCAGGACACCTCCAGATGCAGGTACAGCCCCAAATCGCCTCCATCCCCCGGGCTGGGGGGCTGCGGGGTTGTGCTTCACCCTCCCCACCCCTCTGCTGCAGGAGACCTCCCAGCCGCTCAACCTGACAGCCAAACCCAAAGGCTCCGACCTCCCCAGTGCCTCCAGCTCGCCCAGTTTGAAGATGAGCAGCTGCCAGACCCTCACACCGAGCCATGGGGCCACCAGGGACCTGCAGAGCAGCCCGTCCAACCTGCCTCTGGGTGGGTTCCCAAGCTCCCTCGCTGATGGATGGCCCCATGTCCTTCCCTGGCCACCTCCTGAAGACAGGAGACATCTCCGCTCCCTGGGGTCCCTCCTCCCTGGGTGACAACCACGCAGTTGTGATTGCTGGGGTGGGACGAGGTGCTGGGGGGTGTCAAAGGAGTGGGTGCTGGTGCTGATGGGTGCCTGTGTCCCACCAGGGTTCCTGGGTGAAGGTGATGCCATCACCAAAGCCATCCAGGACGCGCGGCAGCTGCTGCACGGCCACAGCGGGGCCATGGAGGGACCTCTGAGCAACCCCTACCGCAAGGTGAGGGCTGCCTGGGTGAGTGGCCACCATCCTCCTCTCTGACCCCACCACTGGTGGCCAGAGACAGGTCTCCATCTATGGTCTGTCTCCTTGGCTCGGAGCTGGTTCCTGACCCCTCTGCTTTCCTGCAGGACCACGTTGGGATGGATTCCTCCCCAGTGAAGGAGCGGATGGAGGAGACTCCTGCCCACCGGCTGGACGAGGCTCTGCTGACCTGTGAGATGGATGGTAAGGACAGCCAAGAGTGGTGTGACCTCCAGCTTGGTCCTTCCTCTGGCTCCTGACCTCAGCCGGGGTTTCCCTCACAGGCTCACGGCACTTCCCCGAGTCCAGGAACAACAACCACATCAAGAGGCCCATGAACGCCTTCATGGTGTGGGCGAAGGATGAGAGGAGGAAGATTTTACAGGCCTTCCCTGACATGCACAACTCCAGCATCAGCAAGATCCTGGGTGAGTGTCAGGGGTGCCCCAGGGGTGGCTGAGGCAGGACCCACTCCACTCATCCTCACCCACCCACCTATGGGTGATGCCCACCAGGATGATGCTGTTGTAGCATCACTCATGGAGGTAGCATCACGGGCTTCATCCAGCCAACATCTCAGCCCCTCCTGAGAGCAGAGGTCCTGCTGCAGCTCTGGGTCACAGCAGCCCTTCCCCGTGGCTATTAAAAGAGAGCAGTGTGGTCACCACTGATCCTGTCTCAAGGGCTGGGAGCGAGCGAGCAGCCGCGCCGTGGGTTGCCTCTGACACCTGCCCCAGACCCACTTCAGCAGCTCTGCTCGTTGAGGAAACACATGAACCAACCACCACCTTTTGTCTTTGAAGGAAGGTGTGGGCAGGATCTGCTCTGCTTACCTCTCATGACTAGGGGGGGGTCCTCTGTGGTGAGCTGCTTGCTGTCCTGGCAGGTCTCCGTGGCTTTAAATAGCTGGTGTGGTTCTGCTCGGGGAGCTGGAGCTGCTCGAGGGGTGCACATTTAGCAGGTGGATACCTGCAGGTGGGCGGGTGGTCCAGAGCTGGTGCACACCATGGGGAGGGGTTGGTTCCTGTGTGTTCTGCTCTGGGAAATGGATCTGAGCTGGTATGAGAGGTCGAGCATGTTGGGAAGGAGTGGAGGACACCATGGGCAAGGGGCTTGCATGGCTCCATGCCATGGTTTACCTGGGCTCATGGTGCAGGAGTGGGAGATGGAGCTCCCTCGGGTCATGCTAATGGGTGAAGGACACCCAGGAAAGGGCCACTCAGGGGCTCACAGGAGGATTTAGGTGATGAGAAGGTGTCTCTGGAAGTCCCCAGCCCAAAGCCCTGCTCAAAGCCCAGCTAACTCCAAAGTCCCACCAGGATGCTCAGGGCTGTGTCCTGTTGATTGATGAGCATCCCCAAGGATGTTGAGGTTCTCCAAGTGCCTTCAGCTTGTCCTTCTCTCTGCCAAACCAGACACTGGCCCAGCTGCAGCCTCCCAAGTGCTGAGCCAAGGGGATTCTTCCCTTCTCTCCACCAGTTCAGGTGCCATTTGCCCAGGGGATGCTACAAGCATTAATTAACTCTTCTCTTGGCAGGGGAAGGGTTTGCAATAATAGGACCAGGAGTGATGGTTTTAAGCTAGGGAAGGAGAGATTTAGGCTGGATATTAGAAAAAAGTTCTTTAACATGAGGGTGATAGATCAGTGGAATGGGCTGCCCAGAGAGGGGGTGGAGGCCCCATCCCTGGAGTCCTTCAAGATCAGGCTTGCTGGGGCTCTGAGCAGCCTGCCCTAGGTAGAGCTGTAGAGCTGTTCCTACTTCTGTAGGGATGTTGGCCCAGATGACCTGCAGAGATCACTTCCAGCCTCAAACATTCTATAATTCTATGATTCTATGGCTCATCCACTGTGGGTCTCACCACACCATGGGTCTCACCACACCCTATAACCACTCCCCGTGGCTCCTCTGTGCAGGATCCCGGTGGAAATCCATGACCAACCAGGAGAAGCAGCCCTACTACGAGGAGCAAGCCCGGCTGAGCCGGCAGCACCTGGAGAAATACCCCGACTACAAGTACAAGCCCCGTCCCAAGCGCACCTGCATCGTGGAGGGGAAGCGGCTCCGCGTGGGCGAGTACAAGGCTCTGATGAGGAACCGGCGGCAGGACGCCAGGCAGGGCTATGTCATAGGGTAACGTGTCCTTCCTCCCATCCCAAGGGGCTCATCGAGGTGTCCAAGGGGGCGGGTGGCCCAGGAGGCAGAGAAAAGTGTGGGCAGTAGGTTGAGGGAGGTGCTCGTCCTCCTCTGCGCTGCCCCATCTGGAGTATTGGGTCCTGTTGTGGGTTCTCCAGTTGAAGAGGGATGTGGAGCTACTGGAGGGAGTCCAGTGAAGGCTACAAAGATGCTGGAGCAGCTCTGAGCTGAGGAAAGGCTGAGAGATAGGAGAAGAGGAACTGGCCTCGAGTTGCACCAGGGGAGGTTGAGGTTGGATGTTGGGAACAATTTCTTCCCCAGGGCAGTGGTGGAGTCCCCATCCCTGGAGGGGTTTCCAAGGTGTGGAGATGTGGTGCTGAGGGACAGGGGTTAGTGGTGCCCTGGCAGTGCTGGGGGAACAGTTGGACTGGAGCTTGAAGGTCTCTTCCAACCAAAATGGTTCTATGACCTGGGGCTGTTGAGCTGGAGAAGAGAAGCCTCAGAGGGGATCTGATCAATGCTGATCAAGAGCTAAAGGGTGGGGGCAAGAGGATGGGGCCAGACTCTTGTCAGTGGTGCCCAGGGACAGGACAAGGGACAACAGGCATCAACTGGAACCCAGGAGGTTCTATCTGAGCAGGAGGAGAAAGTTGTTTGGGGTGAGGGTGTTGGAGCCTGGCCCAGGCTGCCCAGAGAGGTTGTGGAGTCTCCTTGTGTGGAGAGATTGCAAAGGGGCCTGGACACGCTGCTGGGCTCCCTGCTCTGGGGGAGCTGCTGGAGCAGGGAGGTTGCACCAGATGATCTCCAGGAGTCTCTCCAACCCTCACCCATCTGTGGAAGCACCTCAACACCCCAGTTGCTGATTGCATTCCCCTGTCCCCCAGGCCCCAGGGCAGCCAGATGCCCGCTGCCTCCTCGGAGGTGCTGTACCAGCGGCCGGTGGGCATGCAGCTGACCCCCCCCTTGATGGAGCACTACCTGCCCCGCAGCATGGACCCCAACATGCCCATCATCGTCAACACCCGCAGCCTCAAGGAAGGGGATGGAGGTGGTGGTGGTGGTGGTGACGATGGACACGACAGCGAGATGTACCGCTACAGCGAGGAGGAGGACTCGGAGGGAGAGGACAAGAGTGATGGGGAGCTGGTGGTGCTGACAGACTGAGGGGGGTGGGGGGGCCGGGGAGG
>VYZX01000819.1:43476-55806 GCA_013401335.1 Brachypteracias leptosomus
AGCTGGCTGCCACCAAAAAGGAGGTCACAGCACCCCCCAAAGTGATGGGACTCAGCAGAAGGGCTGCATAAAGAACTGCTGCCCCACCTAATGGGTCCTACCAAGGTGGGCACCCAGCAAGTTGGGTGGGTGGGGTAAGAAGCTGTGATGTGCCCACCCCACTTGGCAAGCTGCTGAGGGCTCTGTCTTGCTGGGCACAGGGAGCTGAGACCCAGGGGGGTGGGTGCCACGGCTGCTGAGCTGTCACCCACCTGCAGCTCCCCCCAGGAGGTGAAGGAAAACCAGAGTATCTCCCACCCTCCAGCACCTGTGGGTCCCTCGCAGAGAGTCTCACCTGCAGCCAGCACTCCCCTGCTGCCAGGGACACGGGATGGGGACACACACGGGATGGGGACACGCTTGTCCCTCGCTCAGCCCGGCCTGACCTCCCTGCCAGCAAATTCCCACAGAGCCATTTTTAGCTCTCTCTTGGCCCGAGCACCAGCCAAGGGCTCCAAGGAGCCCTTTGTGCTCCCGACAGCTCTGGCCCACTTTGTAAATAAAGCGGGTGCCTGTTCCCCGGCTCTCCACCATCACTCGTTTCTCCTCCATCACCCATTTCTCCACCATCACCCATTTATTTCTTCACCATCACCAGTCTCTCCACCAGCCCCTGCCCCCAGGCTGTGGTGGGTACTTGCCCCGCTCATCCCTGGGCACCTCTCCCCCCCGTGCCCCGGCTCCTCCACCCGTGCCCTGCATCCTGAAAACCACCGAGGGAGAGAAAAATAACAGCCATTAAAAATACCCCAGAAATAAGGACAAAAACATAGAGCTTACTCCAGGCAGAGCCCGGGGGGCTTGGGGGCAGGGGCTTGGTGTCTGTCTGTCCATGCACAGTGTCCAGGTGTCCATGCAGTGTCTGTCTGTCCATACAGTGTTCGTCTGTCCATGCAGTGTCCATCTGTCCATGAAGTGTCTGTCCATACAGTGTCCATCTGTCCATGCAATGTCTGTCCATGCAATGCCCAGATGTCCATGCAGTGTCTATCTCTCCATGCACTGTCTGTCAGTCCATGCAGTGTCTGTCTGTCCATCCATGCACTCTCTGCTGTGTGCAGGGTCCATGCACCGCCCTGTGGCAGCAGCCAGAAAAGTCACCCCAGCTCTGTCTGTGCAGCCCGACCTCCAGCCTGGCGCCACAGGACCCTTCCTTGGGGTGCAGGAGCTGCCCAGGGTAGGGGGACAAGCTCTGCAATGGGGGCTTTGCAGCAGATCTATGTCCTCAGCCCCAGGGTGGGGGGTCTGAAGCACTGAGGGGGTGCCCAGGGCTGCTCCCCTGCACCCCATGGGGCTCTTGTAAGGACATTTATCCAAGGGAGCATCCTGCTTCTTTACCCACCCAGCAAACACCTCTCCCCTCTCTTGCCCTTTGTCAGTGCTTTATTTATTCCCCCTCCCTGTGCTGCTCTGGCTGGAGCTGGGGAAAGGGATCCCCATGAAAGGGGGTCCCTAGGGAAGGGGTCCAGCTCCCATGGTGGGATGGGCTGTGCTGCAAAGGGGGCTGGGAGCAGATAAAGATGCAGCTCTTCCTCTCTCTCTCTATTTTTCTTTTTTTTTTTTTTTTAAAGACTGTAAATATAGATAGAGCTTTATTTTGTTAATAAGACGATGAGTAACTTAACCTGTATATTTCACATACTTGTTTACAATTGTTCCCCCCCCACACACCCCTTGGCACAATAAAGATGACTTTTTGGAGCAGAGATCTGGGTCTGGACTTTGCCAGGCTGGGAGAGTTTAAGGTTGGATGGGAGTTCTCACCCCAGACAGTCAGGGCATAGATTGGGGATGCTGGTTTCCCCCCTTCCCTTCCCCTCTTCCAGCACAGCCCCCCCTAAGGCTCTTGCTCCCTGCAATGTTTTCCCTTGTGCTGTTCCTCACCCATTTCTCCTGCCCTGTCCATCCATGGTGGGTCCTGAGCTGCTCCCTGCTCCTTCCCACCTCTCTTACCTGTTTTCTCAGGCCCACATGGCAGCAGGTTTGGGGTTCAGCCACCTCTGCCCAGTGCCAGGCTCCAACCTGCCCTCACCAGAGCCCAGCAGGGTCTCAGGAGGCTGCTGTGATGCCCACGATGAAGAAGATGGGATGAGCTCTGCAGAAAGTGGTTCTAAACCACAGGGCATCACTCTGGGAGAAGGACAAGCCCCAGCAGCTGCTGGCAGTGAGCCCTACAGGCAACCCCCCCTCCTGCCTGCTCCCCAACAGGAGATTGGGACCATAGGGGGGGGACACATTGCCAGCTCACCCTATGAGGGGACACCTCCAGCTGCAGGAGAAGGGCTGGGTGCACCCCCAGGGATGCTGCTCTTGCTCAAGTTCCACCCCACAGATCCACCATCCTCCCTTTCCAGCTACCAGCAGCTTTTATTTTGCACCAAAATGAACACCAGAGGCAACAACAGTCCCGGTTCTTGTTGGGGCAGGTTCCTGTGTCCATGGGGAGGAGAGGAAGGGCCACCCTGTCCCCACACCACTCAGACAGGGGTAGAAGGGGCTGATTCCACCCCCTCTGCTGCTGCACAACCACTGGCATGGGCTGGAGGGTGCCCAGCAGGCCAGGAACACCCCCACAGAGCCCAGTGCTGGTGGGATGAAGCTGATGGAGCAGGTCAGCTCCATCCAACCTCCTTCCAAGGGGTCCCACACAGAGACAGAGCCAAAAGAAGGGCACTGGGTACCCATGTGAGGGGTAGGAGCGACCCCCTGGAGCCAGGGAAGGCAGAGCTGGGAGCCCAGGCAGCAGGGGATGCTCTGGGGGAAGCCACGATGGGAGCAGGGGGTTGGGGGGTCACTGCTCCCAAGCCCAGGTAGCTCACGGCCATCACTGCCCCTTGCACCACCCGAGCCAGAGCACAGCAGCACCCGCCCCTCAGGACAAGGGTCCTACCTCAGAGACAGCCCCAGAAAAGTGCTGGTTTGGGGGGTGGGAGCCCAAGTGGCACCGAGAAGAGGGAACAGAGGGGGCAGGTGATGGGCACAGCGTGTGCACAGGGCAGCCAGAGCAACGGGGCAGCTCTGGGGGCTTCTGAGCAGAGGGAGGGGACCCATTTTCTCCCTGGGGGACAGCACAGGGGGAACAAACCAGGTGCCAGGCCAAGCAGCAGCAGTGCCAGCAAAGCACGGACCCGCCGGGCACCGGCGTTAAGGCGATGGTGAGGATCCCTCTGCGAGGCCATGGTCCTCTCCAGCATCTCATGGGCCAGTCTCAGCTCTGTCCAGGGTCTCCTTTAATCGGTGGCTGGGTCAGAGCTCCTCTCCTCACCCCTTGCCACCATCAGGACCTGCCCTCCCCCCTCCCCAGGCTGGGGTGGGGAAGGGGCGAGGGGGGTGTGAGGGCTGTGGGTGCAGCAAGGATAAAACAGTTCAGGGTCTCCCTGGCCGGAGATGCTGTGGAGAGACCTGCAGGGCTGTGACCACTGGCTTCATCTTGAAGTACTGTTTAAACCTTAGCTTTGCATATCTGCCAAGAGAAGAGAGGGACAGACGTGAGGTGATGGCCTCAAGTTGCACCAGGGGAGGTTTAGATTGGACATTAGGAAGAAGTTCTTCACTGGAAGAGTGGTCAAGGCATGGACCAGGCTGCCCAGGGAGGTGCTGGAGTCACCATCCCTGGAGGGGTTCAACAAACGAGGAGATGTGGAGCTCTGGGACATGGTCTGGGGGTCAGGGAGATGCTGGATGAAGGTTGGACTTGAGGATCCTAAAGGACTTTTCCAATCTTAATGATTCTATGAGACACTCACCCCCCCCAGCCTCATAGTCCTGGGGGCTCAGAGGATCCTTCCAGCATGGAGGGACCACTGGGATCCTCTTGCTCCGGTCATTTAACACTGAACCACCCTGGGAGCAAATTCCCCCCCAGCCCTGGCAGACTCACCTTAAAAAATTAAAGTCTATGGTCGAGTATTTATCCTGGATCAGGCCCCAGCACCCCCAGAGGAAATGAGAAGCCTGCAACAGAGAAAAGCAGCTCAGAAGTGGGCACAGGGAATCCCTGCCCGCAGGACAAGTCTCTCCTGCCTCTCCTGGCCAGGTCCCAGCAGCTCTGTGGCTGTGATGACAGGACATTGGGGTGGCAGCCAGCTGGGGCTGCCCACAAGGGTGTTTATATGCTCTGGAGGCAGGTCCCAGCCTGGGTGAGGGATGCTGAACGGGCACCCAACATGCCCAGGGTACCAACCTCTGCGTCTGCAGCCGGGATGTCCCTCCTGGCAGCTCCAGCCAGGAGATTTTGCCCTAAGTTTCCAGCAAATTGGCTCTGCCTACGCATGGCATTTATACCAAAGAGGATTTCCCCGTGCCAGGCTGTGCCTGGCCCCTCGGAAGGGATGCCCAAGGCCACAGCTATCAGAGACAGGCTGTTCCTTGGCACTGGTGGGGGGTGGCAAACAGCCAGCACTATCTTTGACCTTGCTCATTGCCTCTGAGGTGCAGCCAGGGCTCTATGGGGCACCCTCTTGCCCTGGGTGACACAAACCCTTGATCTGGTACCTGCACCCCCGTCCTCACCAGCTGAGCTGCAGCACAAAGCCCCAGCTCACCCAAGAGCAGAGGAAAACCCACCCCATGGGCAGCCCTTAGAGCTGCTGGCTCCTTCCCATCTCCACCACTCACCAAAGAAAACTTGTTCACTTGTACATAGAGAGCCTCCAGCTCCTCCTGGGACACCCCCAGGTCTCCTTGGTCAGGCTGGGTGAGCTGTTTGTAGGCCAGCAGGTAGGAGTGGAGCCACTGCAGCTGGGTCTCCTTGCTGGGGTAGAGGCCATAATCCACCTCCTTCACACCTGAGGGGACAGCGGGGTCAGTGATGCCCAAGGGGCAGGGGGGCTCTGGGGCAAAGCAACCCGACCATGGAGCTCCCTCCACACACAACCAGGTGAGCAAAACCCCTGCAGAGCTCAAGTTGGGCACCAACCCATTGATTTGAGGCACCCACGTGGCCCTTGCATGGTTGAGAGCTGGCCTCAAGCAGCACCCAGGCTCATCCTGAGCAGGGGCTGCCCCATTATAAATACATATTTATAAATATGTAAAGGGAGAGTGTCAGAAGGATGGAGCCAGGCTCTGCTCAGGGACATCCAGTGATAGGACAAGGGGCAATGGGTGTGAGCTGGACCAAAGGAGGTTCCACATCAATAGGAGAAGAAACTTCTTCCTGGTGAGGGTGCCAGACACTGGCCCAGGCTGCCCAGGGAGGTTGTGGAGTCTCCTGCTCTGGAGATGTTTAAAGCCCCCCTGGACGTGTTCCTGTGTGACCTGCTCTGGGTGACCCTGCTCTGGCAGGGGGGTTGGACTGGATGATCTTTGGAGGTCCCTTCCAACCCCTGACATTCCGTGATTTCCCACCATGAAACCAAGGATCCAACCTCCTCATCCTCCATCCCCAGGGATGGGGAGACCCTGGGGACAGCCCCTGCCAGCCAAGGATGGCCTGTAGGTGCCATGAAGAGCTCAACTCACCTGCAAACTCATTGAAGTGGTTCCCAATGTCAAAAGCCTGGTAGTTGTACCCGGTGTACTCGTAGTCTATGAAGCGAACGTGCTCTGTGGAGACAGAGGCTGTGAGAGGGGCTGGGGATGGAGCTGGTGGCCCCTGGGGGGGTGGGTGAGGGTCAGACCCCTCCACTGGGCACGCAAAGGTTCTGCCACCGACCTTTAGTGCGGTTGTAGATGATGTTCTTGCAGAGCAGGTCGTTGTGGCAGAGCACGACGGGGGAGCCCAGCTGGGAGAGAGTTTCCTTCATCCAGACCAGCTCCTGCTCCAGCATCTCCAGGCTGGGCACGTCCTGCTGGAGGCTGGGGAAGGGGATGGGGGGAATCACTCCTGCTCATGGGGACCCTCCCTCCTTGACCCCTGCTTTCCTCCTCCCAAAAAGTGCATTTCCTTCCTTCCATAAAGTGCGTTTTATAAACTAACTCAGTGACACAAAACGGGGCTAATGAGGCTATTTTTGGGGGGGGAGGCCAGGTTTGGCTTGGACATCCCCCACAGTGCTGTGTGGTACCCAGGGAGCCTGGCAGATGCCACAGTGCCCTTCCCTTCTCCCCACTAACACCCTCATCCCTCCCCCAAATTCACCCCACCAGGTCCAACCCCTTCCCTCAGTGCTCACTGCCAACTCACCCCCGGGCAATAGGGATTTCTTTGGACTCTGCCAGGGCACGGCCCCCTCTCAGTAACCTCAGAAGTCCCAATTCCAAGAAGAAAGCTGGTTAATGATTAATTAATTGGCTGCACTGAAGGTGTGAGGCTGGGTAAAGTCTGCCTGCAGCAGGGCTGAGAACACCCTGAGTCTTGCCACTGCTGCTGGGGGAACAGGTTAATTATTCCCCTGCCTTTGGGTTCATTCACCTCCACCACCTCTGGGGGCTGCCCAAATCCTTCCTAGCCCTCACCTGGTGTGAACCCAGGCTCCCAAAAATGGGATGAACTGGCCTGAAGTGGGAACTGGGCACTTTAATCTCTACTGGTGTTCCTAGCATCAGCTCAGATCCCCACCATAAGAAGGGCTTGAGCTTCAGCTTATTCTAGGGAGGGCTTAAAGTGCAGGCGAGATTTGCAGGGAGGAAGAGGAGGAGGAGGATTATTACAGCATGGGGGGGGTCTCTGGCTCAGGCTGGATCCTGCCTGGGTGCTGTGCAGACACCAGCAGAGCTCTGCTCTAACCCTGCTCCCAGACTGGCAGAGAGAAGGGCACTAATGGGTGATGTCTCCATCCCACCTGCTCTTGGGACTGTGCTCATGGTGGGAATCATGATCCAGAAATGGCCACATGGCTGGATCCCAACCCCAGACACCCAGCGAGGCTTTACCTGGGAACTGGGGCTCCTCCCCAGTCCCATACTGGGAAGACTTAGCGATGGGTGGGCAGCGGATGCCCAAGGCAGAGCCTGGCTCTTTGGGATCCCTCTGCCTTTACCTGGGGTTGGATACCTTTGGGCTGAGCTCCGTCTTCACGAGGCTGAGGTATTTGTGCAGCTTCTGCCAGAGGATGGGCTTGGGGAGGCTCCCGTTGGCGTGGATGGCGTGTACCCGGGCCATCTCCTGGGCCACCAGCCTGCAAGGAAACATGGATGTGGGGGTGAGAGGAGGTCATGCAGCAGCATCCCTAAGAGGGGACCTCCACCAGACCAGCCTTGAGACATCTTGTGCTTCAAAACACAAGCTGAAATCCTACTCTGGAGCATTTCAAGACTCTGGGTCAAAATTAGCAGCCACCTTCCTAGGGCAAGCTCAGCTAGAAACCAAAGTTCTCATGAAATCTCCATTCACCAAAAAATGATGCTTTAAAAACATGGTGCTAAACCTGGCTGCAGTTTGACCCGTTTATCCCCCAAGGTTCGTGCGTGATGGGGCTGGATGGGGCTCTGAGTAACCTGCTCTAGTGGGAGGTGTCCCTGCCCATGGCAGGGGGGTTAGAACAAGATGATCTTTGAGGTCCCTTCCAACCCTGACAATTCCATGATTCTATGATGCATGAGCAAAGGCAGCAAGTGGGAGAGCTGGAAACATGGAGCAAAACCTTCATTCCTGTAGAAGCTCCAGTTCCCCATCCCAGACCCACACCCTGGAGGACATGGGGGGTCCTGCACACCTGAAGATGTGGGGGTCCCGCACGTGGTGGGGCCCCAGGGCGATGCCCGGCAGGAACTGGTAGCAGAGCCCGTTCTGGAAGGCGCAGTAGATGTCAGGGGCACAGCCATGAGCACGTAGCACCTGGAAGTTCCTCAGCTCCGTCTCCCTGTCCACGAACAGCTCCGTCTTCCTACCATAGACACGGACCAGCACCGCGTCTGCCATGTCCTCGTCCGTGTAGCAGGCCACGAGCTTGTTGGTGATGCCATCAGTGAAGAGCTGGAGGGGGGAGAAGGGTGGGAGAGTCACCTGAGCATCCCCATCATGCCATCCCTGCCCACCAGCAGACCCCAGGGAGAAAGCAAGGTGGTCAAGGCAGTGACAGGCAGAACATGAAGCAGCAGCACCCAGCTGAGAGGAGAGATCCCACCCTGTGGTGGGTGACATGAGTTTGCAAGGCCTCAAGGCTCATGCACGTTCCAGAAATCTGCACAAAGCTCCAGCTGCCCCAAGCTGGTGGTTTGGGTGGAAATCCTGCTATTTTTCACCTGGAATAACTCAGGAACAGCTCAGAGCAGATGTGCCGCCAGCACACTTGGCACCCGAGCAGCCCCAGGAATTGCTTCCAAAACTTTTGGTGTCAAACGAGGAAAAAACAACAAACCCATCACCAAACCAAACAACCCAGAGCAAACACCACCACCCTCATCTCCTCCACCCGACCCTCCCCATGGGGCTGGTGGCTGATAGGCAGGGACGTCTCTGCTGGGGACATCTCGTGTCATTGCTCTGATGGCTCCTCACAGATGGAAAGAGAGTTTTGTTCTCCGGCCACCCTGCCTTGGCCGCCTGCCCACGCACATGCAGGGGCTGCTCCGGGCTCCTCACCCCATCCCGTGGCAATTCCAGTCACTCCCAGTGCACCACTGGGTCTGGGTCTCCATCACCCCGCCCCATCATCATCCCCCAGGGCAGATGGGATGCTCAGCCCCACCAGCACACCCGGGTGCTGCTGCTCCCCATGGGAGGGATTCCTTGATCCCTTTTGGGTTTGGGATGTGGAGCAGGTGTGGTGCTGGTGGAGCAGGAGGGGGGCGAGGGCACGTGCGGCGGCAGCAGCGGTGCCCGGGGGTGGGACAGCTAATTTTAGACATCCCACTCAGCAACTCACGCTCCTATATAGGGTGCCTATATAAAGGGCTCCCCAGGCAGCCTTCCAAGGGAAGCACTGGAATGAGACACCCCAAGTTGGAGGGCGCTGACACCCCTCGTTACACAGCTGGCTGGGCTTGGGTTTGGGGTGAGCACGATGAACCAGCCACCACGTCCCCTGCTCCTTGGCTGCAGCTGGGGCTGGCTGAGCTGCTTTTCCCAAAGCAGATAATCTGTTTCCATCACGGTGCCACGCTCAGCAATCCTCTCCTTGTCCTGCCAGGCCCCAAAGGCCAGAAATTCAGCCAGCAAAAAGGTGTCCATGGCCCATCCATGCAGAAGAAGCTGCACCCTGGGGCAGGTGTCCTCCTCCAGAAGGCTCCTCACGGGGATGCTCAGCGCTGCCTCGCCTCCCAAGTCATGGTGCTGCTTTGTTGTGCTGCTCCACAGCCTGATCAGCCCTTTCCAGCAGGTTTAGTGGGATTACTGAGCCTTATCCCCCCCTGAATTCCAGGCTGTTAACTTTGGAGACTCGCACGTGGTTTGTCAGCAACCTGCACACACACACACACAGAGGGGCTCGTCTGGCTCGGGGACACCAGCTCCTCCAGCTCCTGCTCTGCAGATTCCCAGTGCTGTTCCTTGTGCATCCAAGGTGCAGTCAGCTACCAGCAGGGCCATAACGCTGCTACCAGCCCAAATCTAGGCTGGAGGGATGGGGGGAAAGCGGGTGTGACTCCAAACCAGGAGCCTTGCAGCAATTAAATTACACAAGCCCTGTCTAAAGGCGCCGAAGCACCAGCATCCCTGCTGCTAAAGCAGCTCCATCCGACCCCCTTGGCATCCCCAAAGTGCTGCTGCGTTGGCCACCTCCCCATGCAGGCACCTCCAGCCCACGTTCCCCAGCCCAAGATGCAGCCGGTAGCCCAGGACCAGGCTGTAAAAGGGCATCTTATGGCCAAAGCAGGGCTTAAAAATAAAAAAGTCCAGTCACTCCAGAGTCCTCGCAGGGTTTGGCTCCACGTCGCTGCTGCTGCTGCTCTTCCTCTCGCCGGCTGAGGGCTGGAGGAGTGGTGAGGGCTGGAGGAGTGTGTGCTCCCCTGGCTGCCTGACTCACCAACACACCCGTGCCTTCCCTGTGCAGAGATCCTGCTGCCCAGCGACAGGGCTGAGAGGATGAGGAGCAGGAGCCCTGGGAGGTGGGCACCACCAGGAGCGTGGGGGGGTGAAGACCTCAGCAAGAAGAGGGCAGGCGGGCGAGGCTGAGCACCCAGACCCTTCCTCCCCGTCTTCCACACCCTGTCCCAAGCACCAGGAGAATTTTTGGTGGCACAGGCTGGTAGAGTCCCTGCAAGGGGCTGTGCACTGGCACCGTGGTGTGAACTGGGCACCGCTCCCGTGTACAGAGGAAAGGGAACAGGAACATTAATGGGAACCAGCTGGAGACCAGTGCACCGCTCCAGTCCCCTCCCGAGCAGCTCTGGTAATTGCAGCGAAGGGAAATGCAACTGGAGGTTTTTCTCCCTCAGCTCCTAAGGGTTGGGGGTTGTTTTTTTTCTTTTTAATTAAAAACACACACACAAGCTGCTGTTGAACACTGACCCCCTCTGATGTCTGCAGAGAGCCAGGGTCCTCCTCAACCAACTATTGCCACCAAGATCCATGCTTGGTGCTGCACAGAGCCCAAGACGTTTCCTGACCCTACAACTGCTCCAAGAAACTTCCAGCTCCCGGCTTCCTGCCTCTTGCCATCTGCCCTTTCATATGTATTTTCCTGCAGCTTCTTGTATTTAATTACACTTGGCTATTAATACATTTTTAATGACACTCCAGGCACACGGGAAGCATGTGCCTGCAGAGGACACGCATACACACGTGTAGAGGTCTAAGTGCATCCAGCTCCACCAGCTCCATGCTCCTGTGCCCAGCTCCAGGAGCCTGGGAAGGGCACTGACATCACCAGCCTCGCTTTTCCACCCCAGACCTGGCACCCCTGGGTGGAGGTGAGGAGGGGGAGAGGGATGCCCATGGCAGGCAGCTGCCAGCCCCCCTCTCCAGCCCCCACAGCAAAGCCCTGCCAGCTCCACACAGCCAAGCCCCGTCCCGTATGAGGAGCCCAGCAGCGAATTCCAGCTCCCATCCCAAGGAGCCCAGCACCAAATCCCAGCTCCCGTCCCAAGGCATTCAGAGCTGAATCCTAACTCCCATCCCAAGGAATCCAGCACTGAATCCCAGTTCCCATCCCAAGGAACTCAGCGCCAAATCCCAGCTCCCATCCAAAGCTGTGCTCAGACCTGGCAAAGGTGCAAGTCAACAAGTAACCCAAGTGAGACTTGCTCCCAGGAGCAGCTACTCCTGCGAGCAGGGAGCCAGCAGCACTGGATGCAGGCAGGGGTGCAGCACCTGCAGNCAGCACGTCCCCTTCATCCACCGCAATGCCGAGCTGGGGTACGCTGGGGGTCCCCCCCCAGGCAGCACCGCCCCCGCCCCGCTCCGGCCCCGGGCAGTCGGGACAGCGGCCGGGGGCTGCGGCCATAACCAGCTCCGAGCGCCCGGAGCCGCGGCCCATGTGCCGGGGGCTGCCGCGGGGCCGGCGGCCGCGNGCTCCAGGAGCCTGGGAAGGGCACTGACATCACCAGCCTCGCTTTTCCACCCCAGACCTGGCACCCCTGGGTGGAGGTGAGGAGGGGGAGAGGGATGCCCATGGCAGGCAGCTGCCAGCCCCCCTCTCCAGCCCCCACAGCAAAGCCCTGCCAGCTCCACACAGCCAAGCCCCGTCCCGTATGAGGAGCCCAGCAGCGAATTCCAGCTCCCATCCCAAGGAGCCCAGCACCGAATCCCAGCTCCCGTCCCAAGGCATTCAGAGCTGAATCCTAACTCCCATCCCAAGGAATCCAGCACTGAATCCCAGTTCCCATCCCAAGGAACTCAGCGCCAAATCCCAGCTCCCATCCAAAGCTGTGCTCAGACCTGGCAAAGGTGCAAGTCAACAAGTAACCCAAGTGAGACTTGCTCCCAGGAGCAGCTACTCCTGCGAGCAGGGAGCCAGCAGCACTGGATGCAGGCAGGGGTGCAGCACCTGCAGGTGGGACTCCGGTGGGACCAGCAGCGCAGGATGCCACCCCAGCAGCCCCCCCAGCCTTCACCCACCTTGGCAGCTTCAAGGGATCGTGGGGACTGCTCGAGGGGTCCCCAAAGACTGTGGGGTGGGGACAGTGCCACACCTTCACACACCTGATCAACCCCAGTTACGCACTGGGAGCGATGGGGAGAACTGGGGGTGGGGGGATAGGATGTTGTGCCTTCCTTGGAAGATCTTATAATCCCCCATGGTGGGCCCTACAGTCACCCCTACATAGACCTTATAGTCCCCCCAGAGTGAGCTCTACACCTGACCCTATAGCGCCCCAGGTTGAGCCTCACTGCCCCTCTCGGGCTGGCCCTAAAGCCCCCCATGCTGGGCTCTGCAGCCCCCTCGGGGGGTTCACAGGCTGCAGTTGCCTGTCCCCATGGTGAAGGAGGGGTCTGCTCCGCCCATGCCCCCCCCATTCCCCCACCCT
>VYZX01000819.1:55844-109831 GCA_013401335.1 Brachypteracias leptosomus
CACCGCACCTGCTGCCGATGCCTTCCCCCCTGGGTGCCTCCGATCTCCCCGCCCCAGCCATCCCGAGGGGCTTCGCACAGCCCCCCCCATCATCCCTTTGGAGATGAAAAGGATGGGGATGCTGCACGCAACCCGCACCCAGACCCGTATGTGCCCCGCATCGGGATCCGCTGCTGCCGGTGCCTCCTCTCCTGGCTCCCCATCCCCTTCAGGCTTCCCTGGGGGAGTCCTCACAGCCCCCCCCCTTCAGACATCCCGGGGACACTCTGCACAGGCCCCTCCATCCCTTTGGGATCTGGAATAAAAGGGATGGGGATGCCGCACCGGGATCCCCGCCCATCCCACCTGCTGCCGGTGCTGTCCCCCCGGGTACCTCCTCTCCCCACCCCAGCCAGCCCGGAGGGGCTCTGCACAGCATCCCCCATCACCTTCGGGGTCTAGGATAAAAAAAGGATGGGGATGCCACACCTAGAACACGCTCCAAGATGTGCTGGCAGCATCCTGGGCTCCAGGAGGGATGTGTCCCCTCTGGACCAGCCTCTCCCACCACACCCACCAAGCGCTGACCCCTAGAAAGGATTTACAGGTGGGTTGGGGAGAGGTTTGATAGTTAAAGATAGAGGAGGAGTGGTTGGCAGAGCCCCACCCCACCCCCAGCCTGGCTTCATTATCAGAGGAAATAACAACCTCACATGGCTTGGAGCAGAGAATGCCCCCTCCAAAGTTTACAGCTGGCTGCGGCTGAAACCAGCTAAATGGACCGTGGAGACTTGGGGAAAAATCATCTAAAGAAAAAAGGGAAGAAAAATCACCCAGCCAGTTGCCCGGGTTTCTAAATATAGAGCAAACCCTGACAGTTTTAATAGAATGGTCCTAATTGCTCCTGCCGCTTTGCTGGGCTGAGCGTGGCCTAATTGCTCGCCCATAACGATCCCAAGTGTTAATTCGGGGCAGTTGAGGGTTATTGGTGCCTCCAGCCTGGGCTGCAAGGAAATTGCCCTGGTGCAGACGATTAGAGGTGTTAATAGCCTGGCTTAAGGGGCCCAGGAACAGCGCCGCAGCAGCCCAGGCATTTTCCCTTCCCGCTGCTCCAAACAGCTGTGCTGAATAGGAATAGGATTGGATCCACAAAAAACATCCTATTTTAGGCCAGCTTGACCCTTTTCCAGCTGGCAGGAGGCATCATGGAGGTTGAAGTCACCTGGTGCAGTTTCAAGCTCACATCCACAGTCTTCTCCAGACTGGTGTAGAATAGGACAGGCGAGGCTTGGTTATTCTCAAGAAGAAGGAAGGGGAGACGCTTGCTGGCATCTCCATATGTCCAGAAGCTTGTGGAGAGCCTGGGCTGTATCTCTTGTGCAGATCCCCTCTTACTGAGGGTTTCTGGGCAGCTCTGCCCTCCCTCCCAGCGTCTCCATTTCTTCCCAGCTCCTGGGGTTTCCTGCACTTCTAAGCAGCTGCCTGGAGTGTCCGGGTGTGCTCAGGAAATGCTGGATGAAAGCAAAACACACTCGTTACTGGGGCCTCTTCCCTTCACCCCCCAGCCCCAAAGAGCCATCACCACTGCTCTCCTCGCCCTGTGTTGAAGATGATGGAGCCATGATGCAGAAAGGGATGGAAAGAAACAAGTAACACCTTGAATTTCCCCATCTCTGGAGCCCCAGCATCGTGCATCCTGACATGGAGAGGTTTAAATGCTACGTGGCTGCAGAGACCCTCCTGGGAGGGACAAACATCCGCTCAGCCACATCCTCTGAGCTGCTGCTGCTCCATGGAGCAGGGCAAGGGACAAGGGGAGGATGGGGAGCAGAGCAAGGCTGCTGCCTACCTGCCCGAAAGGTCACCCAGCAGCTGCTGGGGGTGTGCTGGCAGGAGCATCACTTTCCTGAGCATCCTGAGCATCCAGCTTGTGTCAGCCTGTGCTTCGGGCAGTGCTGGGAATTCATCAGCAGCCATCGCCGGTGGCAGAAAGGAGGATGAGAAGCTTCTGCAAGCACTTGTGCCCAGATGGGGGCTTGCTCCAGAAGCCCAAGTGCTGGGCTCCACTGCACAGGCACGTTTCCAGGCTGTGGACCACAGCAGCCACAGACCTGAGAGTGTTGCAAATGCTTGGCAGTGAGGACAGCTTGGATTTGCATCTGCTGGGCTGTCACTGGGAGCACTGCGGCTCTCCTGCAGGACTGGAAATGTCTGGGAGCACTGGGGTGCTGCTCCTGCTAGGCCAGTGGACATGGGGCTGGCAGCTCCAGTGTGCTCCTGCTGAGCATCTCCCACCACAGCCAGGACAGAGCCAAGCCTCTGGTTGTGAGCTGGAACCACAATGGCAATGAAACAGATCCACATACCGGGGCAGCAAGAGCTGCCTTCCTGGTGGGGCAAACTCAGCCACCCTTAATCAGGCACCTTCCCCTCCCCAGCCCTGTCCCTCTGCCCCCAGTGGTCCTGAGCCCCCCAGGGAAGGCAGGTCAAGGCACGGGTAGCCCACACAGCAGCTCATCTCCTGCAGAAGGAGCTTGTTTGCTCTTTGAAAGGACCCTGCTTTGCCTACAGGTAAATGCTGTGGCACTAGCTGGGAGGGTGTTTCACCCTTAGGAACCAAGGAGGACATCAATGCAGTGGCGGATCCTAGCAGAGGGATGATGCTTGCCCATTTCTCTTAATAAAGGTGCCTGATCTCTCCCCTCTGCAAGAAGAAGCACCCACTCAGTGTCCATTTGCTCTAAGATTATTTAATATTAAAGTCATGGAGAGGGGTAGGGTTAACACCAGCCAAAACTATCATTATTTTTCTCCCATTCAAAGAAGAACATGAACTGTAACAGTCCATCCACAACCCACGAGCACCTCCACACCAGCACCAACTCTCCACACACCCGTTGGACTATTGCACATCACCCTGAAAGTCCCTGGAGGTTCAGCCTCGGCCGCAGGATCCCTCTTTGGTTGCCAGACTGTGAACACACTGACTGGAAGATGCGTTTAAGGCTCAGTCCTCCCCAGCAGCAGAGACTCTCGGGAAGCAGAGCGGGGGTTTCGGAGTGGGAGAAGGAGAGGGTTTGGAGCTGCTTCGGCACAGGGAGGAGGTGGCTGAGCTGCAAGGAAAGGCTGTTCTCGTTTGCACTTCAAATCCTTTCTTCTTGGTGGTGCTGCTGCCTCCAGGCTGGCTCCCAGTCCCTCCCAGTACCCCCCATCATCAGCGGGCGGTGGCAAAGCCGATGCAGTTGTTGCGCCGGTCGAATTTGGTGTAGTAGTGCCTGATGAAGCTGGCACCCAGGATCCAGAGGGGACCAACTGGAGGTGGGATGTCCAGCCCTGAGAAAGCCACCACACAGATCTCCTCCCCGTACTGGGATTGCTGCAAAGAGACCCATGTGGTGAAGGAGGTGCCAGGAGGGAGATCTCTACAGTAGCATGACCAAGGAAGGGCTGTGATCCACAGCTCAACACTCTCTGCTTGGCCTCAATATTCCTTCCTCTAGCAAGGAGGATCCCTCCCTGTCTGCTCTTTGCTGCTCACCCCAAATCCCTCCAAAACCACCCAAGAAAGCAGTGACAGGTCTGGCTCATCTGGAGATCCACAGCTCAACACCCTCTGCTTGGCCTCGACGTTCCTTGCCCCAGGAAGGAGGATCCCTCCCCATCTGCTCTTTGCTGCTCACCCCAAATCTCCCCCAAACCACCCAAGGAAGCAGTGACAGGTCTGGACGCTCCTGCCAAACAGGAGGGTTTGGGGAAAACCAAGCAGCATCATTCTGGGGCTCATCTCAGAGGCTTTAGGGGAGCCAGGAGGGTGCAGGATGCTTCTGAAGAGCTACACCCCGAGATGCACCACTCTTCCCAGTACATGCACCCAACCAGCTCTCCCACCCCTCACGGAGCAGTGCAGCTTACCCGGAGGACATAGGCTGAGCCACCAAGCACATAGACCTTCCCACCCAGGTGGAAGGAGATGTTGGGCAGCTGAGGGACTTGGTCACAATCCACCATGTACTGTGGGAGGAGGAGATAGTGCTGAGCCTGTCTGCTGGGGCAGGGAGGGGCTGGGGTCCAGGCAGCCAAGGTGGTAGGACATGGAGTGGGGTAGAAGAGGGTTTCTCACCTCTCCTTCAGCCATTTCTGTTGCCCCAATGGCTTTCATCAGGACAGAGATGGGGCCAGCTGGGCCGGTGATGTAGGATGCTCCTGTGTCGATGGCCACAGAACAACCTTCCTTGCAGAACAGGATTTCAGCCCCTACGGACACTCTAGAGCAGGACGGGACAAGGGTGACCCTGAATCTCCCATAGGGACCACAGCTCAGCTCCCAGGACCATGGGTGACCATGGCACATCTTTGGCCAGGGAACCCTGGCCTGGCAAAGCATGTGCTGCTCCCAGTGCCCTCGGGTACAGACTCTTCAGGGGCACCAGGAACCCTCCCTTCCAGCTAGAATGTGAGAGCTGAGCCCCATCACGTGTGGGGGGTGGTTTTTGTTGTTAATGAAACAAAGCAGAATTGTTCCAGTGCCTCACGCTCCTTCTGCGCAGGACTGAGAGGAGTTAAAACTCTTCTGCTGCAGCTTCCAAGTGGAATCAGCCCACGGAGCCACCCCCTCTGCATTCCCCAGCTCCTGGCTCCTTGCTCAGCAACTGGAGGAACCCAATCCAGAGGGAAAAGAACCCGCCACCAACACCGTAGGAGCACATACCTCCAAGGACCACCTTCCCCAGAACCCCCCCTTGAGAGGCACGGTCTAGGGACCAGGGAGATGTTGGGATGAAGGTTGGACTTGATGATTTTTCCATCCTAAATGATTCTATGATTCCCCAAGCCCACTCTCCCACGCCCAGGGAGGTTGTGCAGAGGTGCTGGAGGTTCCATCCTCACCCCTTCATGCTGATCTGCCAGTAGCCACTCTTGCTGACGTTCAGGTAGTGGAAGTCCCCAGTGTAATAGGCTGGGTCGCTGCCTCCGAGGATTATTTCCCCCCCGGGTTTCAGAGGAGTGTTCCTAGGGTGTAAAACACAGCAGAGTGACTCCTCCTCGGCTGTTAGCCCTGGAGAACCACCCAGAAGGGACCAGCCCTGGTCTTGAGGCTCTGCTGACCCCAGTTAGCAGTAGTGGAGAGGAACTGGGAGCAGAAGAACCCCCCCAGGTTAGTTCAGAGGGGTGTGAGAGCTGCATGCTGAGGTCTCCAAGCAGATCAGGGCTGGTTCCTGCATGTGGGTGTGGGAGCTCCTATGGAGCAGTGCCTGGGGACCAGTGCTGGGATGTCCTGGGGCTGACAGTGGGAGCAGGGTGTGCACGGGGGATGTTAGTGGGTGCTGGCTCCAGCTTTTTGTCTTCTTACTTCGAAGCTCTGCAAAGAAAGAGAGATCATGGAATTGTCAGGGTTGGGAGGGACCTTAAAGATCATCTCGTTCTGACTGGAGCCAGTGGGGAGTGCTGAAGTGGGGGGACAACATGCCTGCCCCACCAACACGGACCCTCCCACTACCCCTGTGGGTTTTGGTGGTACTGGGAGGAGGGATGCTGGGGCACGGCAGTTTGAGGCAAGAAATGAAAGGAGGTTTGGCTGCTGCTGCAGTTTTTTTCCTTCAGTAGATTCTTGGGGGTTTTATTTTAATTTTTTGCCTGTAGATAAAACACTGGATCCACCCTTGCCTGTGGTTGCTCCAGCCCCAGGAGCAGAGCTGGTGACTTTGTGCAGCCTGACAGTGACAAACGAGCGGGGAGCAGCCGCTCCCAGCCTGGGCACTCCCTGCCCAGCAGCTCCAGATAAGCATCCACCTGGCTCTGCCTCCTGCGCTGCCTCATTCCACCCCAGCTCCTCCAGGCACCCTCCACATGCCCATACCATCCCCTCCAGGACTGTGGCTCTTTCCCAATCCCGAGATACAAGCCCAGCACTGCCCACGCCCTGCAAAACACCCCCCTCCCCAGCCCCTGCTCCCCACAGGACCCACCGGCTGTAGTAGACAGAGAACACATCTTCCTTGAGGATCTGCTGGGACAGGATCCGGTCGAAGACGGGGGTGATGCCACCGATGGCCTGGCTGGGGTAGCCCATCCCCAGCACCCCATCAAACCTGGCAAAGATGAAGGGGAAGGCAGGAAGGGCGGTCGCCTCGGCGAAGACCTGGATGATGGGGATGTCTGAGACCTGGGGAAGAGCACGAGCATCCTTGCAGGGAGCCGAGGGGCCAAATCACCCCCAAAACCCCCCCTACTCTTGGGTAACTGGGCTGGAGATGTTCATATGGGAGAGCAGAGCCACATGTGGGCTTCTTACTGAGCAGGTCTGTGAGTTGAGGGCTCTCTCACCATGACGATGTCCTGGCTGAGGAAACCTTTGACGCTCCCCGTCCCGTAGCGGATGGCGAAGCCTGTGCCATTGGAGATGTATGTCCTGGACTTGGAGGAGTCGTAGCGGCTGTGGGAAACTGGGGAGGGGGAGAAGTGGCATCAAAAAGTGGGGGAGAGGATGATGGCATGGCTGGCTTGATGGTCTCTGTTCCACCAGCCTCTATGGAGTGATGGACCCATCCTGGTCCAGTGCATGGGGAGCAAAGGAGCCCCTAGTGCAAAGCTAAACCCACCCCAACCTGCTTTGAGGTGAAGGGACTTGTTGGGACTCACTGGAGACAAGGTTGGAGGGGTTCAGCCCCAAGCCCAGCTCTGGTCATGTTCCCCCTACTCACCACAGGCACTGTAGAGGGGGGAGCACTTGTAGGATGGCACCCACAGGTTGGCCGAGCCCGTGTCAAACACCACCTTGAAGGTCTGCGCGGGGGTCCCGATGCTGATCTCACCAAAATACTGGGTCTGGAAGAGGCACAAGGTTGGGGAGCATCACTGGGGGCACAACTCAGACAGGAGGTGTCCCTACCGTGGTTGGGGGTGGAACTGGATGATCTTTGAGGTCCCTTCGACCCCAACCACTCTATGATTCTATGACACGGGGCTGATACAGACCCCGAGTCCCCAGCAGCGTGGGGTGCAGTGGGTGGGATTTATGGGGTGCGGGGCCGTGCTGGGGGTGACAAAACCCCTACACAGGGGGAAACTCACGTCCAGGTAGTTGGTGAGGAGGGTGGGAGCCGTCCCGTTGTGGGGTCCAGCCAGGCTGCTCCATCTGCTCTGCCTCAGCTCCGGGAACACATCCGAGACCTTCACCCCCATCTCCTGCAGCGTCTGGCGGATCGAGGGCATCCTCCGCAGCGCGATCCTGCCGGGGGAGCCAGGGCAGGGCTGGGGGGACCTCAGACCACCTAGAGACACCCCCTCAGCTCATTGCTACTCCCCCATCCCCCTGTAGCTCTCCTGCCTTGGGAAATCCAGCCGGGTGGCTCTAGGTGGCAGCAGCTCCCCGCAGCACCCTGCGCTGGGTGTCCTGCTGGGTCCCACTCCCAGCCCCACATCGGGGAAGGAGGGGGGGGGATGTACCCAGGGACCCCACGGGGGCTGCAGGAGGTACCTGCCGACCCACAGCCCCACGCTCCCCTCTTCGTTTTGGCCTCCTTGGGGGATGCTCAAGGGGAGAGAGGAAGAGGAGCGAGGAAGAGCAGAGAAAAGGAGGAAGAAAAGGGTTTCCCAGCACGGCTGCAGCAGGAGGAAAGTCCTTCGGTGCTCAGCGCCAGCCCAAGCATCCCAAAACCAAGGGGAGACAGCAACACACACGCCTTCTACCTCTGCAAAGCCTGGGCTGGCGAGGGGAAGAAGCTGGAGCCCCAGGTCAGGGCCAAGAGCAGCAGATGCTGCTGCAGCCTCCTGCTGGGTCCTGCCGGCATCGTGCTCCTGGGGCAGCTCCTTCAGCAGCAGCCTCCTTGGATCCCAGAGGGGACGATGCTTTTATAGCCCGGGTTCTGCATCCCTCTGGGTTTCTCCTCCCCGCTGGCTGGGGGAGGGCTGGGGATCCCATAAAATCGTCAGGGTTGGAAGGGACCTTAAAGCTCATCCAGTTCCAACCCCCCTGCCATGGGCAGGGACACCTCCCACTCCATCAGTTGCTCACAGCCCCAGCCAGCCTGGCCTTCCAAATGTCCAGGGATGGGGCTTCCAGCACCTCTCTGGGCAACCTGGGCCAGTGTCTCCCCACCCTCCTGGGCAAGAACTTCTTCCTAACATCTCATCTCAATCTCCCCACCTCTAGTTTGGACCCATTCCCCCCAGTCCTACCACTACCCAACATCCATCAAGGGCTGACCAGGACAGTCCCCACGGAGGGTGGCATGGCCAGGAGAGACATGGCGCTTTGAGACTTGGTCTAGGGGTCAGGGAGATGTTGGGATGAAGGTTGGACTTGACCCTAGAGGTCTTTTCCAACCTAAATGAGTCTTTGCTGCAGGGGAATGGGGTTTTCCCTGAAAGGTCTGAGGGTGGGAGCAGCAAAGGATGCTCAGCCACAGCCCCTGACACCAACTACAAACCCACCAGACCCCACTGCCCTTTTGGGGGCTGCTCTGAGCATGATCTGGGGGAAAAACACCCCCAAACTGTGTTAAACCAAAGAATAAGAGCCTTAATATAGAGCCAGGGGCAGAGAACAGCTAAACTCGTTGCAGTTGCTGCATATGATATTAATTTAAGGTATGAGCATCCTCAGCCTGGCCAGACACACTGGTCAGGAGGCAGGATCTACTCTCTGCCCTATACAAGTAGGGTGCAGAGGGGTCCAACGTGGCTCTGGGTCCCACCCTGCCCTGGGTTTTGGGAGGGAGGGCTGCAGAGGATTCCTTCATCCAAGCTGCATCACTTTGCCCCCAGCTCTGGACCAGGCCCCGTGGCTCCAAGCCCAGTGCTTGGGCTCCGGGAACCTCCGTGGGAAGTGGCTGCAAAGGCAATAAAAATGTTCTTGGAAGGAACCTGATGACACACTTGCCTCGAAACCCCCAGCTACGCAACCACCCTGGATGGGGTTTGTTTAGGGCACTGCTGTCACCCTTGTCCAGGGCACATGGGTGCTGGGGGGGTGAGGAGGACACCCCAGATGCTGCAACAGCTTTCCTACAAAACTGGGGCTTTAAAAACTCCTTTCCCAGGGGTATTTGGGCTGCAGCCTCTGGAGCCAGGGGAAGGCTGACCCAGGCAGGCACCAAGACTCTGCCCTGGGGGTCCCAGCCCCGCTCCCCCCAGCCCTGACGTCTTTTCCCACGCTGAACCCCGGTGCTGCGTCACTCAGGAGACCCCTGTGCCCTGGTGCAGGTTGCAACGAGGGGCAGAGGTCGGGGCCACTGCAATGCAAGAGCCTGGCCAGGAGCCACTGGCCATAAATCCCCTTCCCGGGCATCCCGTGGGCTCTGCCAAAGGTGAGGCTGGGGCTGCAGAGTGACTTCAAAGGAAAGGGGACATGTCAGCCCAGGGAAGGTGGTGCCAGGATGAGGGGCTGTGGGGCTCCAGCGTTTCCAGCTCCTCTTTGACCCATGGCCAAGGGGAGACACGTCTGCAGGAGCCCTGAGGGATATTAGATGCTCTGGGCATGGCTCTGCCACGGGAAGGGCAGATGGAGGTAGCTGGGAATGCTGAAGGGCTGTGGGTACCAGGGGAAAGGCAGCACCAGCCCACTCTGGTCCCTCCTGGAGGGAGAAAACCCTTCCCTGACAGCAGGAGGGCACCACAACCCCTTTGGAAGGGAAACCAAGGCAGAAACAGGCAAAACCAACCTACCCAAGCCCATCAGAGAACTGGGGGCTGTTCCTGAGGCTGACCCACCTCACTGGCAGCACCAGGGCTGGAGGATGCCCCTTGGCACAGGGCATCTCTCCTGGGCAAGGAAAATCCCTGCGAGGCTTTTTCCAGCCACCTCCGCAGGCAGCGAGTGGGGATGAGCAGCTGGTGCATGGGAGCAGGGATGGAAAGACCTGATGCAGGGCTTGAAATAACCTGCAAAGGGTGTGTTTGTGCAGGGGGGGTTAGGAATTAGGGGAGGGGGAAGGAGAATCATAGAATCAAAGAATGGTTTGGATTGGAAGGGGCCTTCCCAGGTCATCTGGTCCAACCCTCCTACAATAAGCAGGGACATCTCTACCTAGGGCAGGTTGCTCAGAGCCCCAGCAAGCCTGACCTTGAACATCTCCAGGGATGGAGCCTCCACCACCTCTCTGGACAACCTTTTCCAGTGATCCACCACCCTCAGCCATCGATCCACTGTCTCCAAGGGCTGGAGCAGGAGCTGTGCCAAGGGCCAGGCTCTGCAGGACATCCCTGGGGACCTCCCCCACTGATTTGACCCCCAGCCCTGCAGGGATGACGCTTAACTCTTCCCACACAGCCTCAAAGCATCAGGCAGATCCACCCAAAGCGCTGCTTAACCTGGATTTGCCAGGACTGGAGGTCACGGGCAGGGCTGTGACCCCCCCACTCAATCCCTGAAGTTTGCTGCAGGGCGCTGGTGTTTCCTACAATTACATCTCCTCCCCAGAGCAGCTCTGGAAATAGCAGGGGAACGCTCTCCAGTTATTTCCCTGCCTGCTTTCAAGGAGTCAGATGATTGAGCTGAGAGTGAATTCAAGGAAAATGCTTTCCAGAGAGAAACAAGAGCCTGCCTGCAAGATAAATGCTTCCCTCTCCAGTGCTGGGCTGAACCAGCACGTTTCTTAAAATAAAATCTGAAATATTAAGGACTTTGCTCTCTAAATGGAGTCATTCATTAGGAAGTCTTACTGAATAGGCTTATTTCTGGAGAGATCTTCTAAAACCGTACAAAAGGTGGGCACATCCCTGTCCTTCCTACACATTTCATACACTTCTCTAGCCCATGAGATCCTTGCTAATAAAAACACACGAAGCTCATGAGGATCTTTGCTCCAGATGACGAAAAAGCTGCAGCACAACAACAACTTTGGGGCAGGACTTGGAGGAGGCTCCGGATGGCACCGACACCAGAATGGGGAGATTGACGTCAGCAGAACCAAGTGTTTGCTGTGAAACCAAAGCTGCTCTGGCAGGGCACGTGGAAATGGCAATTTACGGAACCAGAGGGAAAACATTTCCCTGCAATGGGCTGCAGAAAACATTTCCCTGCAATAGGCTTCAGAAACAGGCTGGGGAGAGCAGCTCCAGCTCCCTGCTCCATCCCTGGGGCAGCTCAGGCCCTTCCCTGGGTCACTCTGGGGCATCCCTCGCTGCCCCCCAGGGGTGATGCTCCATCCTGGCTTGATTTTCCCAGCAGGATAAGTGGCAGCACCCAGGGCACACACTTGTTTGATGCCACAGGGATGGAGGCATTAGATGGTGGGAATCACCTTATCCAGCACGTGATGGCTCTAGGATCATTCCTCTTGCTGCTGGTGAAGCCCTGAGGATGAAGCTTGACCAGGAAAAGTTGCTCTGCAGCCCAAGCTTGATGGGATGGAGCAAAGAGGAATCCCAGGGGGGCATTAGGGAGGCTGGAGCCCTCACTTACCTGCATAATCCCACACTTCTTCTCCCATCCCTCCTCCTCCTCCAGCAGCTGCCCAGCTCTTGCTCTGCTCCAAACTCCTCCATTTTATCATCAAAGCTGGTCCTGCTGCCAGCAAACCTGGGCTCATCTCTGCCTTCCCCCTCCTCCTCACAGCCACACTGATGCTAAGAAGCTGGTACCTCTTTTACCCCCTTCTTAAGAGCCTTCAGCTGCAACCTGCACCCCATCAAAACCAGCAGCAAGGGAGCAGCCTCACCTGAGCCAGACACCCCGGGGATGCAAACCAACCATGGGTGGCTTTAGGGGGGGCTGCCCTGGTTCATACCTGCTGGGGAGCTCAGCCTGGCTGCTGGGGCTGGGTTTGGGGTGACCCTACATGGGCTGAGCAGTCCCAGCAGCTCCCAGCAATCCCACTGCAAACTGGTGCAGTAGCTGCTGAACACCAGCAGACCCAGGCACCACCAGCTTCAATCAAGAGGGAACAGGTTTAACTCCAACTCATTAATTAATCCGTGCAAGTTAAGGAGGGTACGGGCACAGGGACCAGCTTTGATGTGATTGCCTGGGTTTAATTAAGCTCCTGCTTGCACCCAGCTCACAGAAACCTGGCTCCCAGCCATCCAGCTCCTGTCTCTGGTGGCACAGCCCCGCTGAGTTATCCAACCAGTTCCCCAGCAGGGCTGGCTGGGCTCCTGGGGAGAGGAGGTTCTGAACAAAACAGCTCCTTTCAAACCACCTGAGGAGGAGCCAGGAGAGCTCTGTGCTGTCCGCCCAGCTCTGGAGGTCTCCCTTTGAGCAGCCAGCCAAGGGATGCTCATCCCCCAGAGCGCCCAGCAGTGCAAGGTCCTGCCTTGGGCAGGGTTTGAAAGCACCTGAATGATTCTTGAGGCTGCAGAGAGGACACAGAGGGGTCATGGTGGGGGATGCAAGATGATGGGGCCCCCAGTAGCTGGTCAAAACAGCCCCTTTCTGTCCCTCCTGGGCTGGATCCTTCTCTGGGGGATAGCTGCAGATCTCCAGGGAGACCTTACTGCAACTTTTCAGGACTTCAAGGGACAATCAGAAAGCTGGGGACAGACTTTTGAGCAGGGCCTGTTGGGACAGGACAAGGGGGGATGGTTTGAAACTAAAAGAGGGAGATTTAGACTGGAGAGAAGGAAGAAATTGTTGGTGCTGAGGGTGGGTAGAGCCTGTGCCAGGTTGCCCAGAGAGGTGGTGGCTGCCCCATCCCTGGCACCATTGCAGGCCCAGCCTCATCCCACAGAAAACTGGTCTATGGGAAAGGTGAGTCCTGGCCCATGATGCTCCAAGATCTCAGCTCTGTAACTGCAGATGTGCTCCAGCCCCACCAGCTCTCAATTAATTAATAACCCCAGATGTCATTTGCTTTTTCATGGTCACTGAATGTGGCCGAGGGGGGTGGGAGGGGGTAATTTACACTCCTGGGATCAGGTCATGAAATGTTAATGTGGTTTAATGGGTGTTTTCCTAACCCCCCCTGCCCTCTCCCACCACTCCCTGGGCTCCACTCTCCTCAGCCCACATCCCCACGGGACACATGGGAAGACATTGCCAGGGCTGCCCGAGCTGGCTTCTGGCCACCAGAAGGTCCCTGTGTCACCTCCAGCCATGGCCATGGGAAGGTCCTTGTGCCACCTCCAGTTGTAGCCATGGGAAGGTCCTTGTGCCACCTCCAGTTGTGCCCATGGGAAGGTCCCCATGCCACCTCCAGCCACAGCCATGCAAAGGTCCTTGTGCCACCTCCAGCCATGGCCATGATGTCTCTTGGTGACACTAAGAGGAGCCAGAGCTGGAGCAAACCCTGAGCCATGGAAAAGGAGCAGAGCCTGAGTTTGGTCCCAGACACACTTTTTAATTAAATCTTTCGACAGGGGAAAACACAAAGAATAAAATAACACTCACGAGTCCAGAGCCTGTCTGGACTTTGGTCCCTGGAGCCTCACTCAGGAGGACCTGCTCGTGGGAGCCCCATGGGGCAACAAAGCCCCTTCCCCACATTGGGGGTGGCTCCATCCAGCACTGAGGGTCCCAGGGAGGAGAGAGGTCACAGCTCACCATGGGAGAGCCAGACCCAGGGCTCACTCACAACATCCCATCTCCAACACAGCCCAAATCACAGGTCACACCATGGAGCTGCTGTCTCCCACCTTCTGCAAGAGCTGCAACAGGGACAGAGCCTGATTAGCAGGAAAATCCTTCAGTGCATCCTTGGGGGGCTGTGGAGAGACTGTGGTGACCTTCCAAGTCCAGTCCCAACCACGGTGATAGGGATTGGTAGCACCCAAGGACTTAAAACCCCAAGGGTCCCATCAACCTGGGAGAATTGAGCCCAGCACCCAAGGATTGCCAACCCCAAGTGTCCCACCAGCCCAGGAGAACCAAGCTCAGTGCCCTGCTCACCTTGCTCAGCACCGGGATGTTTGTCAGGGAGCCCAAAAACCCAAAAGCCACCGGGAAGAAGCTCCTGTGACAAAGCAAAAGTCTCTGTTGAGCTCCACGCTGGGGTTTTGGTGGGATGGGAGCAGTGGGGGCTCTGCCCAGGAGCACCCAGCTCCAGCTCTCCAGCCTGGGGCACCCACACCGTGCTGGGACACACCTGAAGAGGGTGATGAAGCCATAAGCCTCCAGCAGCATGCCCAGGAGGGGCCACCTCATGAGGACAACGACGACCCCCCCGAAGAAGAAGCTGCTGCCCTTCAGCTTTGGCCACTGGAAGAAGAAGGTGAAGGTCCTCCTGAAGCCGATGATGAAGACCAAGCCTGAGAGAAAGAGGATCTGGAAGGATGAAGGGAGAGCAGGTCAGAGCAGCTCTGCCCAGATGAACCCTTTGCTCCATCAACAGGTGCTGTAGGAAGCCCCGTCCCCACCATACTCACGTTCCCAAAGGCCAGGAGCACTGAGTCGAAGTACAGGAGCATCCCAAAGAGGATGAAGAAGAGGCCAAAGCCAACCAGTCCCACACCAATCCCTGCAGAAGATGGGAGGAGGACTGAGATGGGGCTCAGACCCACACCTCATGTCCCACCTTGGGCTGATGTTGCTCCTCAGCACCTCCCTGACCTGCCCCCTCCCTGAAATGTGCTTTGGGGTTGTCTCCAAAACAGCCTTTCCACCTGCCCAAGCCTTGAGAGACTGGTGGGTAGCCCAGAAACTCCTCAGGGCTGCCAGATAAAGAATAAACTACAAATTAAAACCAAAAAGAGAAGCTCATCTCCAACATTGGCACGAAGGGTGTTGGTGCAGGCAGCTGGTGGGAAAGGCTGGTGATGGTCTCCAGCCCAACTAGACCCCTCCTCAGCTGTTGCCAACACAGACCTAGAGCAGAGGTTGAGGGCAAAGGCTGCTCTGTAGGACCCCCGAGCTGGTCCCCATGGGCCAGGGCTCCCACCATGTCCCCCCACCCCAGAACTGGGTTGCAAGGAGAAGGGAGAGGGTGCAAAGCTCCAACCACCTCAGCCTCCAGCCCTGCCTCAGGGTGCTGTGGAGCATCCCTGGCCCCAGGGGGATGGATGGGCACTACCTGGGGGACACGACCCCCCCAGCCCCTCCAATCCCCCCCACCCACTTACTCTGGAAGTCGCTCAGAGCCACCATCTTGCCGGCACTGGGGCTGGGCGAGGGCGGCCGCCCTTCCACCTGCCTCCCCAGCAGTGACCCTTGGAAAGCCCTTTAGTCCCCAACGTCACCCTGCAAATCATTAATCAGCACCCAGCAGCACCTCCCTGGGGAGGGAGGTGGTGGCCAGGCATGGCTGCAGGGGGACATGGTGGCCACAGGTCCCCCCTGGTCCTGTCCTCCATGGGATGTGGACGTGGGGCAAGCCCCTTTTGAGCGTAGCACAAAAGAGCACCTCCCAGTAAAGGAGAGAAAAACCCATATAGATATATATTATAAATGTATCATTGCCATAAAACAAGTATTAAGGCATGTAACAGCAAAATAAAGGGGGATGGACGTGGCTGTGGTGACCCTTGGGGCACCCAGGTCCACCAAGAAAGCCCCCAGAGACCAGCTCCACACGTTTGCAAAGCAGCTGCTTTCATTCCAAGGCTTTATCCAAACCTTCCAAGTATAAATGTGGATTTTATACCTCCAGTGCTTGGTATTGAGCAGCTACAGCTGAAAGAAACTCCACTGGGGAAACAACTGAAATAAGAACAACTGGAATAAACTCCGCTGGGAAAACAACTGAAATAAGAACAACTGGAATAAACCCACTGGGAAAACAACTGGAATAAAAACAACTGAAATAAACCCACTGGGGAAACAACCGAAAGAAACTCCACTGGGAAAACAACTGAAATAAATTCTACTGGGAAAACAACTGAAATAAAACCAACTAAAATAAACCCACTGGGAAAACAACTGGAATAAACCCACTGGGAAAACAGCTGAAATAAAAACAACTGAAATAAACCCACTGGGAAAACAGCTGAAATAAAAAAAATGAAATAAACTCCACTGGGAAAACAACTGAAATAAATTCTACTGGGAAAACAGCTGAAATAAACCCACTGAGAAAACAACTGAAAGAAACTCCACTGGGAAAACAACTGGAATAAACTCCATTGGGAAAACGACGAAATAAAACCAACTGAAATAAACTCCACTCCAAAAAATGGGGAGGTAGGAGAAGGTGCCACCAACCCTGGAGCAAAGTGAGACCCTTCCAGAAGGGCTGAGATGTCACAGCCATGCACTCCCTTCAGTCCAGTATCACCTCCAGACAAAGGACACCAACACCCTCTTGTTTCTTAGATATTTTTATTTCTCTACCACTAGCAAAAAAACCCCAGAAAACAAACGTCCCCCTCCCCACCCTCCCCAGTGCATAAATAGATTTCCCCCCCAATGCAAATCCTTCCTCGGTTACAAGTCACTGGTATATGAAGTGTTATGAAAAATAATAACCAAAATAAAATTAAGAATTAAGTCGTTTTATTTTTAAAAAAAAAACCAAACAAAACAACCCAACAAAATAACAACCACCAGGTTCCACAATAGAGCAGCTGAAGGGTCCTGGTGCCCCAGGTTCTGCTCACACCTTGGGGAGCTCTGGGCACACTGGGATGCTCCTGGTCCCCAGGGATGTGAGGAATCGCTGCCTAGGGGAGCCGAGGGGACCACGACCATGTCCCCAGTGTCCCCACAACCAGTGGAACTGGGGTCTGCCCAGTTCCACCAGCTGGGGAGCCCACCCTGGGCCACCACGCTCAGGGGCAGGGAAATAAATGCATCATCTCTTCAAACATACAGTCTCTTTATAGTTTATTTTAAATAAATTTGCTTTTCATAAAAGCAGAAAAAATATATATATTTTTAAATAGGTTTTTTTTTTTTTTTTCTTTTTTTTTTTTTTTTTTTTCTTTTCTTCTTTTTTTTTTTTTCTGATAAATTGGCAAAGAATCTGCTTTTTGTTGTAACTCATGGGCAGGGCTGGTGCCAACAACCCTGCAGAGAGAGAGAGCTCAGCACAAAACGGCACCTCCCAGAAAAGAAGAGGAAAACAAATATAGATATATATTATAAATGTAGAATTTCCATAAAACATATATTAAGGCATGTAATAGCAAAATAAAGGGCCAGCTTTATGAGCTAAGGGGGGNTATCGAGCTCCTCACATCATCCACATCATCCCCACTGAGGGGATTCTGGCACAACCTCACTGGATTCCACCTTTTTGGGCAGAACCAGGTTTTTGTCCTCCTTCCAGAAAGCCAAAAAAAGGGTCAGCTTGCTACAGGGAACCCCAACAAATCCCAGTGGCTGGGGGGCAAGGGCTCGGGGTGAGATGTGGTGCCAGAGGCTAAGACAGAGGTGACAGCAGGACAGGACAGCTGAGGACGAGCCTCATCCCCTTCTCATCACCATCCTCACCCCCCGCCGGTCCCACCTCACCCCCAGCTCCCCCAGTAGCTCCTCTGCTCCTGTGCAACGTCCCCATCCCTGCCCAGACCTCCTGCTCCGTGCCAGGGGTGCCCTGGGCACCTCTTGTGCCACCCTGAGCCCTGGACGCCCTCAGGCACCTCCATGTCCCCCCCAGTCCCACCTCCATCCGTCCTGTCCCCGAGACAGCTCCTTCCTTCTGTGGAGCTCAAGGACCACCCGGTGACCACCCCCAGTTAGATGGATGTTAAAAGCAGGTTGAGGGCACTGGGAGGAGAAAAGGTGCCCGAGGAGCTGAGATGGAGCATCCAGGTCCAGTGTAAGGTGGAAACACCATCCATGGTGGGGACTGGCTGGTCGCCACCCAGAAGAGCCTCTTCACAGACCTCTGGGAGACCAACACATCGTCACGGGGAGCCTGGGGAGTCCCCGACAGGGAGATGGCCACTGTGCTGGTGGCCAAGCTGCTGCAGATGCCCCTGCCTGGCCATCCACGCCAGCCTGATGCCCAGGACACCACAGATCTGTCCCTGTCCCAGCTGGCGGCCCTGGGGCTCCTTGGGGACCACGCTCCAGCAGACAACCTCCAGCACCCACACGTCTCCTCCGGGCTGGGGCAGAGCTGTTGGTGCTGTTGACCTCCTCACTAGGCTGTGCTGGGTGGTCTCACCATCGGTGGGAGGGAAGGGGGTCCAGGAGAACCAAAAACGATGGCAAGAGGTTCAGAGTTGTCTCAGGGTGCTAAAACGTGGCCCCGTGGAACTTGATGGCACCGGCAGCAGCCAGGGCTTGAGCTGGAGGGAGAGGAGAGCAGGGCTGAGCTATGGTGGTGGGGCAGCCCCTGTGCCCACCCCCTGTGCCCACCCCAGAGCCCTCTCCTGCCCTGCTTGGAGGAAAACCTACTGCAGGTTCAGCTCCATGCCCCCAGCAACCTGGGGAGAACCTCAAACCGAGCAGAGGGACACTGTGTCCCCCACTTTGCAGCCACCAACATGGTTAAGCCAGGGCTGGTGTACCCCAAAACCTGGTCTTGAGACCCACACGGGCCCTCCCAGCCCACAGCAGCCTCCTGCCCATGCTGGGGTCCCTGGATCACCCAGCCTGGGGGGGCTTCACCTTGGAGGACACTTGTGCTTAGTCCATGAGAGGAGGCAGAGCTGACGTGGCTCAGGAGGCGTTAGCTGGAGCAAGCAGCGATGGGCGGGCACCGGGCACAGGAGGGGCACCCCCTACCCAGCCCCACCCCGGGATGGAGAGAGGATGGGATGAAGGAGGAGAGATTTGGTGCTTACTTCATGGCTCAGACACGCATAGAATGGCTGCTGTCGGCACCTCGGGGTGGCTCAGACGAGAGGGGGTTGGTCGGTGGAGTCGGGGAGGCTGGGGAGGTGGGAGGGCTTGGGGTAGCGCATTGAGCTGGAAAGGAGAAATGGGAGAAGGGCATGAAGAACACGAGCGGCCAGGGGAAGGAGGTGACCCAGCGAGAGGTTAGGGGGGGAGGAGAAAACAGAGAGGGAGGAAGAGGAAGGAGGGGAGCGGGGAAGCAAGAGCGGGCAGGACAGACAGCCAGGGCTGTGCCCGGCTGCGGTGCGCACGAGAGCTCCTCGCAGGGCTCCTCATGGACAAGGCACCACGTGCTGGGCACCATCCTGCAGCCTCGGAACTCTGATGAGGTGCTGGAAGCTGTGCCCGGACAAAGTGCTCCATCCCACATCCCAAAGTGGCACATCCTGTATCCCAGAGTGTTCCATCCCACATCCCAAAGTGCTCCATCCAACATCCCAAAGTGGCACATCCCAAAGTGCTCCATCCAACATTCCAAACCACTCCATCCCACATCTCAAAGTGGCACATCCCACATCCCAAAGTGCTCCATCCTGCACTGCTGCAGGAGAAGGCAGCCTGGGCACCATGGGCAAGACTGGCATCCCCCAGCTGGCTCTCCCACTGCACAGGGATGCCCGGCCCCAGGACTCATCTCCTCTCCTGCCCATATTCATAGAGTTATAGATGGGTTTGGGTTGGAAGGGATCTTTAAAGCTCATCCAGTCCAACCCCCCTGCACTGAGCAGGGACATCTGCAACTAGAGCAGGTTGCTCAGAGCCCCAAACAACCTCCCCTGCAATGGTTCCAGGGATGGGGCAGCCACCACCTCTCTGGGCAACCTGGGACAGGCTCTCACCACCCTCAGCATCAAAAATCTCTCCGTTATATCTAGTCTAAATCATCCTTTTTTAGTTTCAAACCATCACCCTTTATCCTGCCACAACAGGCCCTGCTCAAAACTCTGTCCCCATCTTTCTTATAGATCCATTCAAGTCTTGAAAGACCCCAAGAAGGTCTCCCTGGAGCCTTCTCTTCTCCAGGCTGAACAAACCCAACTTTCTTAGCCTGGCCTTATAGCAGAAGAGTTCCAGCCCTCACATCACTGCTGTGGTCCCTTTCTCCTGCCCAGCCCATAAGCCAGTCCTGCATCCCTCCCTCCCAGCACCACCTGGATCCTCTCCCCTGTGGGGCTGGCAGGATCCAACCCTCACGTCCTCCCCGGTCCTTACCCGAGAGCATGCGGCCGCGGCGAGAGGCCTCGGCAGCCAGAGCACACGAGATCTCGATCCTCTTCTCCTGCTCCTGCAGCTGGGTCTCGGGGTCCTGGGGGGTGTCCACCTCCCCCTCGCCCAGGGGGATGACGTTCTGCAGGCTGCGCAGAGCACCCGCCATCAGCACCCCCAGACCCCGCAGGGATGGCCGGGGAAGGGGGGGCAGGAGGGTGCTGGGGAGCACCCCGGGGTGCTCACCTGGATTTGGCAATGAGGGTCTTGATCCTTTCCACCTTCTTCTGCTTCTCCTTCATCTCCTCGGGGCTGAGTGGTGTGTCAGGCTCCAGCTCCACGTACCTCTCTGGGATGAGGACTTTGTCCGGCGTGGAGAGCTGGGCACAGGGGCAAGGGCTGAGCTGAGCACCAACACCAAGGACCCATCTCCACCCCAGCACCCACCTGCCCCAACCACCCCCAGCACCCTCCTGGCAAGGGCAGCCCGTGGCCAGGCATGACCAGATGATCTTTCAAGGTCCCTTCCAATCCCTAACATTCCATGACCAGCGGCTCCAGGATCCTAGGTGATGCAGGAGGAAGGACTGACCCCCCCGATGCACGGTGTGGAGGGAGGGGTGCCCTGTGCTCAGCTCTCCCCATCCTCACCTCCTTGTTGATGTCCACGTCGTAGTGCTGGGGCTCCAGCTCCATCTTGCGCAGCCGGGCGATCTCCTCCTGGGGTGTCTCGTAGACCTTGCCGGGGTCATCAGAACGTAGAGCTGCCTCCAGGTCCGAGATGTCCACCTCGTGGATGCTGCGGTGCCGGCGCACCTGGAAGGGACCCCAACCTCACTGAGCCCCCCCCCAGGATGGGACATCACCCCCTACCCCAGCACCCACCCTCTTCCCCAGCCTTCAGCATCCCCTCTGCTCTGTCAAGGACCTCAGGCACCCTCCAAAACAAAGACCAGGTTGTCCCAGCCCCGTGGGCAGCTCAGGGACTCACCACCTTGTAGGAGGTGGGTGTCTTCGTGCCGGGGGTGTCGGGCTGCTGGCTGCTGGGGAGCTGGAGGCTGCGCCGCTTCTCCTTCATCGAGCCGCTCTGGTGGCGCTTCATGCGGTCGATCTGCTCCTCCACACTCATCTTCACCTTCGTCTCGGTGGCAAACACGGCGCTTTTCGGCCTCTCCTGGGGAGAGCCCAGCCCCACGGTCACATATCCCTGCCCGCAGCAGGATCTGGCCCTTTCCAGTGACACAACCCTTTGCATGAGGCTGCTCCTGGGGTGAGGGGAAGGTGCTGAACCAGGGAGGTCTTGGGGAGGTGGATGCTGAGATGTGGAGCCAGGGATGAGCTCTCTTGTGTGATGCCCCAGCCCCATGGGCTGTGATACAGCCTCCCCTTTGCTAACAAAGCCCCCAGCCCCACCACCCTGGTTCCCATCCCCTCAACATGGGCTCAAGTTACACCAGGGGAGGTTGAGGTTGGAGCTGAGGAACAATTTCTTGCTGGGCAGGGTTGTGAAGGGCTGTGCCAGGTGGAGTCCCCATCCCTGGAGGGGGTTCCAAGCTGTGGAGATGTGGTGCTGAGGGACAGGGGTTAGTGGTGCCCTGGCAGTGCTGGGGGAATGGTTGGACTCCATGATCTTAACAGTCTCTTCCAACCACAACAATTCCATGATTCTAGGACACAAGCCCTACCCGAGAGCTCAGCCCGTTGGCCATGCCACCCATGCTCCTCCTTGGCACACCAGCCATGGGCACCACCTCCTCCTCTGCTGGAGACTTGGTCCTGGGGGGGACGATGCCCACTGCAGAGAAACCAAAACACCAGGATCAACCCCCCTGGGGACCATGGGCAGGGTCCCAGCAAGACACCGGGTGTCCCTGGCAGGCATGAGGAGCCCACTTGAGCAGGACCTGCTGATCCTGGTGGTCGTACCCTTGTTGAGAGCTGCTTGTTTCTCTGCCTCCTGCTCCTGACGACTCTGTGGGACCCCCTCAGCCGGGGGTCCAGAGGGAGTTGCTCGCTGCACCTCCTTCTTGCTCTGCTCAAAGCTTGACTTGGGCTGTGGGAGGGAAACAGGTCCTTGGTGAGCCCCTGTCCTGCCTGGGGACCACGCTCTGCCTGGGGACAGACCTGCTGCTCTGGGTGACATCCAGCCTGCAGGCACCATCCTGAGAGCAGATGGACACACGGACACCAGCCAGGAGGTACCAGTGCACCCCAAAGGTGCCAGGAGAGGGGCTGGCAGGGCTCTGCAGCTCCTGTCCCTGCTGGCACCCATCACCATCCCTGTGGGACAGGCTCCTGCTTTGCACAGCACAGTCGCTGCTTTGGGGTGCCAACCCCCATGGGCACACATCCTGACCCCCCCAGCTGCAAGGACACGTGTGTCTCCTGGTGTCCCTGTCAGGAGCATGGCTGAGACACCACCAGGAATTTCCCAACCCGGGTTTGCCCTGGCTGGGCAGGAGGTGCCACCCCCATGGGCAGAGGTTGCCAGCAGCGCACAGTGGGGAGCGGTGCCACAGAAGGACAGTGACAGAGGAGAGGGCAGAGGGAAGCAGAGGGGCTGACAGTGGGGGGCTGCAGCAGCTTGAGGGGCTGCCCAGGAGGAGCCAGACCCTATCTTGAGTGGGCATAGGGGACCTGGCAGGGATGGAAGGACCACGGTGAGGCTGCTGGTGGCACTTTGCCCCACTTGGAGAGGGCAGATACCAGCCATATGCCACTGTGCCAAGTGCCTGCCTCCTCCCAGCCCTTGCCAGCTGGTGTCTTGGGGAGGAAGAGGACGGTGGGCACTGCTGGGGGGAGGTTTCGGTACCTGTCCCCTCTTCGCCTCGCTGCCTTGCTGCCAGGAGGGGGAGGTGGGGTATGGCCAGAGCCGGCTCTCCCCGGGGAGCGGAGGGACGGTCGGAGGAGACTCCAGGGGGACGTAGGACTTGGGGAGGGGAGGTCGAGGCGGGCCTGGTTCCTGGGGTGGAGAGGAGCGTGAGGCGTGAGAGCAGAGACACTGAGAGCAGGGAAGGAAGAGAGAGTTAGAAAAAGACCCAGACAACACACAGTGGGAGCGTGGAGCCAAGGGGAGGAGGAGGAGGAGGAGGAGAGCAGCCGGCTGCCCTCGCCAGGGCTCCGAGTGCCCACCCAGAGGGGGACAGAGCTTCCCACCAGGGCAGGGCTCAGGGGCTGCCCAAGCAAGGGGGTCTCGAGCCCCCAAACCAATGTCTCATGGGTATCACCTCTGCACAGCCAGCTGGGGCTCGGGAGTCCCCAAATTCCACCCTAAACTTCATGTGGAGGAAGGTGAGAGCAACACCACTGGACCCCAAGCGAGGGCAGTGAGAGGGGACTGTGGTGGCAGCAGGAGATGGTCCTGAAGCCAAAGGCTGGAGCTGAGCAACTCACACCCTTCAGGGCTGCTTGATGCAGGAGCCCAAAGGCTGCAAAGCTCAGCTGCAGTCCCTGCAAGGACCCAGATGTCCCCCGGGGACACCACAGCCCATGAACGTGGCCACAACAATGTCCCCAGGCAGAGCCACAGGGTAACCCAGCCACGGTCTGTGCCTGATGCCCACCCAGGGACAAAGAGTGAGGGCTTGACCAGGCTGGGGACCCGATGGTGGCAAAGGGCTCCCTGGGGACACCCCGACTCACTCACCTCACCAGGTCCTGGCTTGGTGGGCGAGCCCTGGGAGCCGGAGACGAGGGAGAAGGGGCTGAGGGGGCTGGTGAGGCTGGCTGAGCTCAGGGGGCTGGCAGGGCTGTTGGAGCTGTAGGTGCCCGAGGGGCCGATGGCCACTGTGGAGCAAAGCAGAGTTAAGTGCACGTACCAGGGTCTCCATCTCCCCAAGCGGGTGCTGCCTCGTGGCACTGCGGGCACTGGGATGCCCCCAGCCATGGCACGCTGGGGTTTGTGCCCTTGCTCACCTCTATGCTTGGCAGTGTCCGTGCCACGGGATGGGTTGTTCTTCCTCAGCCCCTCCATCACGTCCTGAATCCTCCAGATCTCCTTCTGGATCTGCCGGTTGAGCATTTCGTTCTGGAGGGGAGAAAAGGCAGAGGTCAGGGTGGCTCCCCCAGCTGTGGGACCCGTGGGTGTTCAGCTGTGGCAGACACAGCCTGGGGAGGTCTGAGCCATCACACCCACGACTCATGTCCTGCCAGGAGCATCATTCTGCTCCCCCAGGCACCCTCCGTGGGCTGATGGAGTCCCAGCAGCCTTGGGCTGCAGCCCCATGATGGCACCAGGTACCCACCCGAGCCCCTCTGCCCTTACCCATGGCCAAAGCTGGACATGAGCATGGAGCAGCCACTTAAACTGGAGCAAGAGGGATGAAGGAACCAGGGAGTTCCACCTCCATGGGGCTGACAGGAGGATCCTGGGGCTGGTGGGGTCCTGCTCACCTGGATGTCCAGGTTCAGCTGCTCCCAGAGGTCATCGTGCAGGGCGGACACCTCGCTCTCCAGGCTCTCGTACTCAGCAGTGCTGTTTGCCAAGGCCTGGGGGGAGATGGGGGGTCAGGGGGGCCTTTGGGAGGTTTCTCCCCCCAGCTGGAGGCAGCCCTGGCCAGCGCAAGGTGGGAACACCCAGGATGCTGCACCCAACACAACCCACCCTGAGCTGGGGAGGGAGTGGTAGTGGGGGGGGTACCAGCCCTGCCATGCCCCAGCAAGGCTGTGCCCATGGGGGTGTTGATGGCATGGGGCAGGAGAGCCAGAGCTGGAAGCAGGAGCTGATTCTGGGCAAGTTTGCCAGCTTGGCACCACCGGGGTTAATTTGCTTTGTCCCCAGTGAAAGGACTTTGACTTGTCTGGTCCCCAGCCAGAAAAGGGGATTTCCCTTCTTGTTTTCTCTTCCAGGAAGGAAGCAAATGGATCTTGGTGGGTGGGGGAGATGGGGACACAGCCCCTGGGGAGCCCCTTACGGTGGTGGCCTGGGACAGCTCCACTCGGATGTTGATGAGCTGGTTCTGGAGAGACTCCTTCTTGTGCAGCAGCTTCTCGGGGTAGGCAGGTTGGCTCCCGAACATCTCCAACTCCTGGTGTGTCCCCATCAGGGCACTCTCCAGGCTCTCCTGGGTGGGACAAGAGGGAAATTCAGTGTGAGAGCCTGGCTGGTGCAGGAGCTGCAGTCCCTCCCTTTAATAACAGGGAGTCCCGGGACTGCAGCATGGCCAGGGCATCTCCTCCAGCTCAGAGCTGTCCCCAGGAGGGCAGGACATGCTTCCTTGCCATGAAGAAGCTGCCTGGGCATGGCCATCGCTCTGCAGCCAGGCTCATCCCCAGATGGCTCCTTGAGCTGCTCACCACCTACCTTCTCTGCTCGGAGCTGCTGCACCAGCCTCTCCTGCTCCCGCAGCACCTTGTTCTGCTCACAGAGCTTCCCCAGCAGCTTCTGTCCCCGGGAGGAAGAGAGACAGGGAGGAGAGGATGAGATCCCCCGAGAGGATGGGGTGTGTGGGATGCACACATGCAAACAGCTCCCTGCTCAGCTGGGAGAGGCAGGATGGAGCTGGGATATGGCCCAGGGGGTTGGGTTGGTGGGACAACACATGGTGCTTAGGAGAATTTCATCCTCCTGCTCCCATTGCAGGGACCCCAGCCCTGGCCAGGGTGACATGGACCAAATCTGGACATGAGGCAAGACCAAGCAGCTCAGCTCAGCTCAGCCCCTGAGCAGCACACTTGGGGCAGCACTAGGTCCCATCCTGGCTCAGCACAGACCTTTCCATGGGGACAGCAGGGACAACAGCAAAGGGGGGGACACACAGGACAAGTGTTTGCTCTTACATCAGTGTCTTGCTCGCTGATCTTGTAGGTGTGCAGAGTTTCTCTGTAGGCTTCTGGGAAGGGCGTCACCTGCAAGCAGAGCAGGGGGTGAGCCTGGCTTTGGGAGCCCCTGGGGAAGGGGAGGCAGCTCCCAGCCCCTCTTCCCCATCCCTGGAGTGGGAAAAGAGGGATGAGAGGCGAGTCTCCAGAGCTGGTGGGTGCCAGCTCCTGGCTGGCATCGGGTGCTGCAGGATGTCCATGGTGGAGCTGGCTGGGATGAAGGCATCACCACCCTCCCCATTCCTAGTGCCCATGGGCTGGGTGAGCCACTGGCAGGAGCTGGAGACAACCGAGTGAAAGAGGTGCCTCGTGAATCATTAACTGCCCCCTTCCGCAGGCAGGGAAACAAAGGCAGAGAAGATTAAGCTGCAATTCCACTTCGCAGAGTGGAAACACCTATAAATCAGGAGTTGCACCAGGGCCTGTTTACCATCCGGCTCCTCTCTGAGTCATTTTCCTTTCCTGGAAATCTAAATTACTAATGGGACCTCACCAATTAAATGCCTCCAAGACCTGGAGATGAAAGGCAGAAGAGATAGGAAGAAGGGGATCATTATTGCTAGAAAGCAAGACGCTGCTTTAGAGCCATTTACAACTCCAGGATCATGCAAATCCAGCCAAACCTGGGAACTGCCTGGCGGGGATGGAGGTAGAGCCCTGGGGATGGGGATGATGCTGCCTCCAGGCAGTGAGAGCATCTCAGCAGCTCCAGCTTCACCCTCCAGCTTCTCCCCACTCCTCACACACAGCAGATGGAAACAGGCACCTTCCCCTTGTTGGAAAACCCAGTGATGGCCCAGCAGCTGCACACTCACATTGCCAGGAGACGTCCTGAGCCCATGATCTCTCTGCCCTATGATGGTCACAGTGACCCAGAGACACGTCCCCAGGTGATGGGACCTGCCTGTGCTTGGAGCTGCAGCCCAACATCAGCAGGGACTTCCCAAAGCTTTCACAGCCTGGCCAGGGAACAGAATGAGCCAGAGCCCCAGGAGGTTAGAATCTGTTTTCTCTTCCTGGTACAGGAGTTATCACTTTGTTCAAGAGCCTTGGGCTGGATTCCTGTCTCTCAGTCACCCCACACTTGCCTCATCCACACCCAACACCAAACAGAGGGTGAGCAAAATCACCCAAGTCCAGCCCAAACGAGGATGAGAGTTCAGGACCCCCCGTGTCCTCACCTTGTGCTCTCAGCACAAGGATTTACTGGGTTTTAATGGCTCATGGATGGATTAAGCAAAGCCTGGGATGGACCAGCAGGGCCCCAAGAGCGCGATGTGCCGGAGCAGTGTGGATGCTGGAGCCTGCATGGGTGGAGATGGCAGGAGGTGACCTGGGGATGGAGAGTGGGGTGGCTGGCGTGGCTGCCATGCACGGCCCCGGGGGTGGCCGGTGGCTTACTTGCATGTAGAGCTGAGCCCTAGGGGAGGAGGTCTCCACCATCCTGTTGACCATACTGATCAGGGTCTCGCTCTCGCTCATCTGCGGCAGACAGGGAAGGAAAAGTTCAGAAGTCAGCAGAGATGGTGCTTGGGTGCTCCTGGCTCAGTCCAGCAGCCCTCAGGGCATCGGGCTGCAAGATGCCACCTCCAAGAGATGTCCCAGGGGGCTTGAGCCATGTGGGGACAGCTGCCTGGGGCTGTGCTGCTCCGGTTTGGGCACTCAAGAGTGTCCTGGGCTGGTGGCGTGCCCTGAAAACTTTGTTGAGGGGAAAACACAGACAAAACCGAGCCAGCTCCAAGTTGCACACACAGACACAAGCTTGCACAGACACCCCCAGTGTGGTCCCAGCAGACAGACAGACAGGCCCTGCTCTTGGCATGGACACACAGCTTGGTGTCCTGGCCCTGGCAAGGCACAGATGAGCTCTGGGCACAGGGGAAGGTGACTGAAGCCTGGGGTTGGGACAGCAGCGTCCCCCCTTCTCCAGTCCAGTGGCCTCGAGCAGCAGGGATGGATGGGAATGGGTCTTGTGTGGAGACGGCTCATTAGAGGCATGGAATCATAGAATGGGTTTGGTTGGAGAAGATCTTTAGGATTATTAAGTTCAACCATTCCCCCAGCACTGCCAGGGCATCACTAACCCCTATCCCTCAGCACCACACCTCCATGGCTTGGAAACCCCTCCAGGGATGGGGACTCCACCACTGCCCTGCCCAGCCTGGGACAGCCCTGGACAACACTTTCCATGAGGAAATTCTTCCTCATGTCCAACCTAAACCTCCCCTGGTGCAACCTGAGAACATTTCCTCTTGTCCTATCATTTGTTCCTTGGGAGAAGAGACCAACCCCCACACGGCTCCAACCTCCTTGCAGGGAGTTTTAGATCAGAGAGATGTAGAGCCCAGAGCACACACGATGCAAGGGAAGCCCCTCGCACCCAGGACCCCCAAGGTCCAAGGGGTGATGGTGGCTTCATCACAAACCAGGGACCCAACCCCGACTCGGGGCAGGTGAGGAAGGTGGGTGCAGCCGATGGAGCCGTTCCCCACGAGCAAGGAGAGAGAAAATGAAGCAGCAAGCTGTTTGAAAAGAGATCCTTGACAGCGTCACTCCGAATTAGTCTCTGCAGAGGTCAGCAGGGGAGGAGGAGGAGGAGGAGGAGGAGGAGATGGCAAAGCCTTTTTAGGGAGTGTTTTAAAAGCGCCTGGGAGAGCTCTGAGCGCTGCTGCCGACGGCCGTGAAATAACCCAGAGAGCTCTTATTGCAGCGAGTGCTCCTGCCTGTCCTTGGCTGTGCTCCAGGGCAGACACAGATCTTGGCGATTACTGCACCGATGGAGATTTGCAGACTAATGAGATTGTCTCTGGAGCAGCTCCCTCAGTGCAAGCTTGGCTTTTGCAGGCAGGCGCCTGGGCTGCAGCACCCACCGACAGCTCCTCATCCCACCTTTGGCTTCGGCAGTTCCCACCCCACCAGTCCTGGGGGGCTCTCCCAGCTGGGTTGCCCCCACCTTTCTCCTGGGATGAAATAAATTCCCCTTTTTTGGGACAAAAAAACCTGAGAGTTGCTGCTTTGGTATCAGTCCTGGTGGGTGTCTCACTCTGCATCAAGCATCTCATCTTCGAGATGTCACCAAAACCACCTTGCACCCATCCAGCTCCCCATGGGGCACCCCGATGCTGGTGGCACCACTGGATGTCCAGCATGGCCACGCTGGCACCACGCACTGGTGTCCCACACCACCAACATGGGGAGGGTTTCGGAGCTGGCTCCCTCTCTGCCCCTCAAGGGCAGCTCCTCGAGACCCCAAGGATGTGAGAACCTGCCCCAGCTCTCCCCCCCCAAGACCCCCCAACCTCCAGCACACCACACAAGGCACTGTCAGAGGGATATTTCTGCCAAGCAATGAGCGACCCTACAGACAAGGAAGGATGGAAGAAGCAAAACCAAGGACAACTCGTGCTGCTTTAGTGCCAAGAAGGGTGAGGATGGATGTTAGGGGGAGAGATGCTGCGCTGGGAGGGGAGGGGACGTCGCTGGTGACAGGGCACACGGGGACGTAAGCAGCATGAGGCTCGCAGCCAGCTCTGCCTACCTGCTGGTCCAAATACTCTAGGTTTCTTTGCAACTGAAGGTCTAAAAGTTCATCCTACCAGGAGCCAGCAGGCACGCGGCAAGAAACGAACACATAAAACATATAAAAGAAGAAGCAAAGCAGTTAGGTGAAGGCTACGGAAAGGAGAAGACCTCCAGGCCGGGGAAGGGAGGCACGACCCTGGCAGGGAGCTGGGAGAGCTGCTGGGGATGTGCCCCGTGGGTGGATGGATGGACCTGCTCTCCTCCCAGCTCCCGGTGCCTCCCGGGAGTCTCCAGGGCCCTTTCCCTGCTCTCCAGCTGGCGAGGATGGATGGCAGCATGGGTGGCTTATGGTAACTCAGTGCTTCTCCCTCCTCCAATGGCTGTTTCTGCCCTGTGGGCTGGGGATTGTGCTCAGTGGGGGGACCTCCTGGTCTCACCCCACCAGCTCCAGCCCCTCCGAGCTCTGAGGGGAAACACGGCGCAGGAAAAAGCAGCAGCTGTAGCCAGAAGTGAGGAAGCAAGAGGGGGGGGAGAGGTGCAGGTGCCAGGGACCACCCTGGGGATGATGAGCCTGGCCCAGCATCGCAAGGTCTGTGGGGCTCCAAAGGTGTCCCACTGCCCCCAGGGGCTGCAGGGCAGGGACCAGGGGCTTTTCCACAAGGATTTCCTTTGGGTATGGCTGGGAGGGAGCAGAGACACCAGTAAAAGGATCTGCAGTCCCAACCTGCCCCAGCTCCAACACAGAGCAGATCCTCCTCAGCCACCTGAGCACAGATCCCACCTCCCCAGTCCCCCCACCCAGTGCCAGCAGCACACGTACCATTTTGTCGTGGACGGTGGGGGATGCAGGGTAGTGGTAGGGGTACATCCCCGCGGGGACGGGCCGTCTGTCACCCAGGTAGTCGTACTGAGGAGAGAGGAGACCCCCCCCCAAAACCAGAGACACGTGAGGGGTGTGGGAGAGGCCAGACAGCAGGGTCAGGCAGCAGCAAGACTGGGACACCAGCACTCCTTGCTTGGAGCACATCACTTGTGGTGGCCCCAAGGACCCCCAGGCTCCCATCCCATCCCATCCCATCTCTCCAGGTTTGCAACAGCACAGGAGCAGCCAGGAGGGAACAACCACAACCTGGGCAGCTTTGTAGGATACCAAGAGGGGGACCTAAAGCTGCTGCAAGACATGGGCTTGGTGGCATCTTGAGGCCAGGCTGTGCATGCAGAGGGGACAAGCTGTGCTGCTGCATCCCTGCCCTGACAGAATCAGAGTGAATCATAGAATGATTTGGAAGGGACCTGAAGTTCCAACCCCTCTGCCATGGCACAGAGTCATAGAATCATTTAGGTTGGAAAAGACCTCTAAGATCAAGTCCAACATCTCTCACTAGACCAGGTTGCTCAAAGCTCCATCCAACCTGGTCCTGAACACCTCCAGGGATGGAGCATCCACAGCTTCCCTGGGCAACCTGTGCTGGTGTCTCACCACCCTCAGAGTGAAGAATTTCCTTCTAATTCCCAATTTAAATCTCCTCCCTTCCAGTTTAAAGCCATTACCCCTCATCCTATCACTACAGGTCTTTATGAAAAGTCCCTCCACAAGACTCCACCAAGCATTCCCATGGGTGAAACCCCAGTTTAATTCCCAATCTAAATCTCCCCTCTTCCAGTTTCAAGCCTTTACCCCTTATCTTATACATTAGGAAGAAGTTGTTGCCCAGGAGGGTGGGGAGACACTGGCCCAGGTTGGCCAGAGAGGTGCTGGAAGCCCCATCCCTGGACATTTGGAAGGCCAGGCTGGCTGGGGCTGTGAGCAACTGATGTAGTGGGAGGTGTCCCTGCCCATGGCAGGGGGTTGGAACTGGATGATCTTTAAGGTCCCTTCCAACCCTGACAATTCTATGATTCTATGATCTTATCACTACAAGTCCCTCCCCAACCTCTTTGTAAGACCCCTCCAGACACTTAAAGGACTCCCAGCAAGGGTCTGGCACACCCCGAGCACCAACCTTTGGAGAGCTGATGGATCTCCTCATCATAAAGGTGGTGGGGTCGGCATAAATCTCCTCTCCCCGGGGTGGCAGCCGCTCGAAGCGGGCGCTGGGCGAGCGGACCGGGGAGTAGACCCGTGCCCGGCTGTAGGAGCCCTGGCTGGGCGAGCGGGGCACGGAGCGGGAGCGGGGCTGCAGTGACATCCTCCGCAGGGACCCCGAGGCTGCATCCACCTCGTCCAAGTAGCTGGGCTGCCTCCCGGGGCCGGGCAGCCAGAGAGGGACGTCCTGCCGACCGAACCCGGGGTGTTCCTTCCAGTCCCGGAGCTGGTAGGTGCCCCCGTTGCGGAAGGAAAGGCGCTTGTCCTCCAGTGCCCAGGGGGGGCTCACCCGCTCGTAGGCGGGCATGGAGCAGATGCTGTCGGGGCGCACCCCGGGTGGGTAGTACTGGTAGTCCTCGGGGTACTGGGGTGAGTAGGGCGAGTAGTAGTCGGGCACCCGGCGAGATACGGGGTAAAACCTGGTGGGGCTGGAGAGGGGAAGAGAGGTGTGAGAGCCAGGCTGGTGGGCAGGTGGTGCCTGGACTCTTGTGCTGCATCCAGAGGTGCCAGGGGGCAAGGACAGGCTTAGAGAAGGCAGCTCTGACAACAGTGTCTGGAGAGCTGGCTGGCTGGCTGCCCTCCTCCCAGGGACCCCAGGGTGGTTCCCCTCCTGGCATCCCTCCTCTCAAAGACCCTGTGGTGGTCCCGCCTCCTGGCATCCCTCCTCTGAGGGACTTTGTGGTGGTTCCCCTCCTGGCATCCCTCCTTTCAAAGACCCTGTGGTGGTCCCTCCTTCTGGCATCCCTCCTCTCAGGGACTCTGTGGTGTTTCCCCTCCTGGTATCCCTCCTGCTAAAGCAAAGGTCCCACTCCAAAACCCACCCTGTTCAGCTTTTTGGGGTGTCCCACACACAGCTCAGAGCTGCCACATGGGGATCCCCAGATGGGGGTAACTCCTGGCATCCCTCCTCTCAAAAACCCTGTGGTGGTTCCCCTTCTGTCATCCCTCCTGCCAAGGACCCCATGGTGGCCTCCACTCCAAAATCCACCCTGCTCAGCTGCCCCACACACAGCTTAGTGTTGCCACATGGAAATACCCCAGAAAGGAGCTTTTCTGACCCTGGGAAGGGGATAAAGCAGCCGGGAAGGGGTCAAATCATTCCCAGAGCACCACCTGAGGGGCAACCCTGGCAAAAAGGAGCAGGACTCATGCCTGCCCACCCTGGCATCCCTCACCTCCGCAGCTCCTCGGGGGGCAGGGCTCCCCGGCGGGAGTTCACCCACTGCTGCAGCTGGGTCATGGAGCTCTTGCGCTGGGCGATCTTCTCGGGGTTGGTGCGGGGGGCACAGCCCCGGCGGTGGGTGACACTGTCCCCATCAGGAGGGGGGTAGGCGGTGCTGCCGGGCCGGCTGGGTGACGAGTAGGGCCAACCATTGGGCTGGGGCGGCCGCTCCGCGCTCGCCGGGACCCGGGGAGCCTCCGGGTAAGGGCTGCCAGGCTCCGAGGGCACCTCCTGCCCGGTGACGCCGTTGGCTTTGGCCAAGGGCTCCTTCTTGCTCTCGGTCCTCTCGGGTTTCCTCTCCATCTTCTCCGAGCCCCGGCCGTCGCCCTCCCCCCGGGTCTTGGCGTCGGGGTCGGCTCTGGGGTGCTCGCGGTGGGCGGTGTTGCAGTGGTGGTGGAGGTGTTTGCTGGGGGGGATGTTCTCAGAGTCTGGCTTCTCGTGCCTGCGGGGTGTAGAGACAGGAGAGGGGGTCACCTTCCCTTTGCAATGCCCTCGGGGTGCCCGGTAACATCAGAGAATCAGAATTGTCAGGGTTGGAAGGGACCTTAAAGATCATCCAGTTCCAACCCCCCTGCCATGGCAGGGACACCTCCCACTCCATCAGTTGCTCACAGCCCCAGCCAGCCTGGCCCTAAAAATGTCCAGGGATGGGGCTTCCAGCACCTCTCTGGCCAACCTGGGCCAGTGTCTCCCCACCCTCCTGGGCAAGAACTTCTTCCTAACGTCTAATGTCCTTCCCTCAGCCTTGAGGGGTCAATGCTCCCCAGCTCCATTCTCCAGAGGTGCCATCATGCTCCCAGAAGGTCCCTGACCACGATGCACAGCCCCTCCACCCCACCTCCAAGAGCCCAGGGTGGCACGGGGGGATGGTGGGTGCTGACCTCTGGGTCGGGGGGATCTGCACCCGGGCGGCTTCGCCCATGGCTTGGATCCAGGACTCCTGCTCCTCCGTGTTCTCTGCACTGAAGAAGTAGGTCCTGATGCCAGCGTGCTCGGCCTGGGGAGACAGGGACTGCTCATTACTCGCCGGCAGCTCCTCCACCCAGCACACCGTCACCTGCAGGGGGGCACAGAAGTGGAGAGAGACAGACAAGGGGGTGAGAGCTCCATCTCCACCCCAACACAAGGTCCTGCTGCTGCAGGAGAAGGCAGACATGGTCCTTTCCCCCTCACCCAAGCCTTGTGGCCGCATGCATCCCTGGTGGCACCGAGCAGAGCCAGCACCAGCTCTTGTCCCCTTGCAGGGCACCTCCTGGGGCCACGAGTCCCCTGTGGTCACCCCAACCATGCTTGGGACCAGCCCTCCCCAGGGTCCCACAGCAGAGGGGCAGCACCCCAGCATCGAGCAGGTCCCCATGGGGCTGGTGAAGGGTCCAGGTCCCAGCAAGAGCAGCAGCACTGGATGGAGGGTTCATGCAGGGGTAGGGGGAAGGTGGCTTCTTGGCCCAGACAACGTTTCTGGGGGAAAAAGGTTCACTTTTGGTCCAAGATGCTGGTGCCCACTCTCCACCTGGGAGGTGCTGGAAGGCAGGTCTGGCTACTGAGGGTTTTTCCCAAGTTCCCACTGATATGTCATCACCACCTTCCCCCTCTGTGGAAAGGGGTGGGAGGCAGCGAGGAGGAAGAAAAGGGAGAAAGCAGGAGGTTGTTCCCCCCCGAAAGACTTTCAGGGCTCAATCTCTTACAAAAATAAAATTAAATAAAAAAGAAGGTCCCATTAAAACCCTCCCTTGGGTTTCCACCTTCCCCAGAGCATGCAGCCACCATGCCCAGCCATGGGGTCACCTCCTGCGAGCCCCATGAGCTCCTGCCTTGCAAAGCTCTGCAGCCAGAGCCAAGGAGCAAACTGAACAGGTCCATCCCCTGGATTAGAGGGAGCAGGGGGAGCAGAGCATGCCAGCCAAGCCTGCGGGTCCCTCACCCTCCTGCATGCACCAGAAACACAAGAAGGTACTACCTAGGTGGTGGCTGGGTGCTGGTGTGGTGGATGGGCACGAAGAGAAACCTCCTGTCCAGGGATCCTCGCCCGCAGAGAGAGGGGGAGACACAGACACGGGGTCAAGCCGTGGCACACACCTCTCCAGCCATCAGGACCCCTCTCTACCCTTCCCTGAGCAAAACCATCACCCCAAACCCTCTGGGGCAGATGGAAAGGCAGGACACGCCTGTGGAGCTTGGTTTGTGGGGAGCAGCTTCACAAGGCTCTTTCCCCACCAGTGTCACAAGCCATTTTGACACCTCCAGGTCACTTCTGCTCCCACCTGGGGAAGCTGCAGGCAGGGACACTTTGGTGGCTGCTGGCAAAGGGGAGAGCCCACAAGTGGCTCCTGGCCACCTCTGCCAACGATCACCCCTAAACCGTGCTCAGCTGCAGCTTAAAAGCAGCTTTAAGGGTGGCAGCTACAAAAATCCATCCCTTAGACTGGGAAAGCTCCATCCACGGAGCTCCAGCTCCTGCCATGGTCACAGGAAGGTTCATACTGAGTTTCTGCACAAGCGGGAGCCAGCCCATGCATGGGGCCATCAACACGTGCTGATGTGACCCACGAGCACGAGCAGTTGTGCCAGGGAAGGTGTTCAGTGATGCTGAAGCTGCACAGTGATGCCAAGGAAGCTCAGCCCCTGCTCCAAGAGCCAAGGGTGACAGGGATGGGTGCAGGAAAGCCCTGGGTGCAGCAGCCACCCTCCATCACCCTCCTCTCCAACACCTACAGCAGCACAGGCTGAGGAGCAGCAACTCATTTCAAGCTACCCCCTTGCAGATGCTCTTGCAGATCCCCTTGACCTCGGAGATGCTGCTTTGCCCCACGCATGCCTCAGTTCCCCCAGGAGAAGGCACATCAGGGGGGTTACAGCTCTCACCCCCAGCTTGCTCCATGCCCCATCACCAAGAAAGCAAGAAGGGGGAGCAGCGGGGACCCTACGAGCATCACCACCACCCCAGTGCTGTCCCAGTGCTCCATCCCTCCCAAACCCCAGTACAACCAGTGCTGACCTTGAACGTGTGCTTCCTACTGATGTTGTCCGAGGGCTGCACGGCTGCCACGCGGAAGCTGAGGAGGGGGATGCTGCCCAGGATGCTCTCCTCCTTCTCGTCTGGTGGGCAAACACGGGGGGGTTACACGCACGGAGGGGTTGGGAGCAAAGACCCAGGAGCTGCTATGGATAGAGGGTCCCCTCGCTCCTCCCCGTGGGTGCCCAGGAGGACAGGGCCACCTGTGGGACACGGCTGCCTGCCTGTTGCTCTTCATGGCTCCAACAACAGCCTGCTCAATTATTCATGCCCACCCTGGGCTGGGTGCCAGGGCTGAGCTGCCAGGGAGGCTGGGGAAGGCGCCTGTGTTAACCCCTCAGGTGGAAAACACCCACACAAGGGGGTGCTGGGCATGGTCACCTCCAAAACCCTTTTGCCACGCCAGCAAAACCTGCTCCGAGCCTGGTGACAGCCCAGGTCTGCATGGAGGCACCTGGCTGGTGGTTACCAGGTCCTGGTGGGGGGACACAAGCTGTGGGGGGCAGCGGGGTGGGCACACATCACTTGTACCTTTGTAGTAGAAGAGGCAGCGATCCACCAGCACGAACCAGCGCTTGTTCCACTGCTTCACCCCCGAGCTGGCCTGGAAAGAGGGGTGGTGAGAGCAGCACCCACCCGGGGAAGGGGGGAAGCCACAGAAGAAGGGGTGAGGGCACGGAGCATGGCAAGGGGTCAGTTACCTGCTTGTAGAGCCAACCACTTTTGGTGACGGCAGCGTTGGGGTTCCTCTTCATGGAGTTGGAGCGTTTCCCGAAGGCGATGCCCTTGCGGGAGGTGCGTGAAGCCTGCAGAGGGGGAGAGGAGCCGCTGAGTCCCCGGGGGGGTCCCCAGCCCCCCATCTCTGCTGTCACCTGGTGCGTGGAATGGCTCCGGGCACCCACCCGGGCTGCGGGGCGCTCCGGGGGCACCTCCGACACCATGGTGTGGTTGGAGGGCTCGCTGGTGATGGTGGCCGGTCGCTTGCCGCCCGCTTTGCTTGACATGTCCAAGGTCGGTCTGCGGCACAGGAGAGCTGAGTCAGCAGAGTTGTGTTTCTACACCCCTCAAGAGCCATCCCCTGGCACCCCCACCCTGAGCATCATCCCCCTGCACCTCGTCCCACCTCGGTCCCCCATCACAACCCACTCCCAGACCCCAAAACCAGGGAAATGGGGAGTGAACCTACTTTTGCAAGTCAAGCCTTGAGGTGTCCTCGGGGAGCTGTCCCGTCACTGGGTGCAGGAACGTGTTCCGCCTTTCATTGTGGCTGCAGAGACAGTGGTGGGGTGGTGGTTAGTCCCCCATGTTCCCCCCACCAGAATCCTTCTGTCTTTAGCACCACATTTGTCTTGAACCTGCACTGGTGTTGGCTCCCTGCCCCGAGCATCTTCCTCCCCTGTGTCCCCACTAACCCCACACTTCAGATCTGCTCCACACATTTCATTGGCCTTGGAGCCCACAATGAAGTCTCCAGTAGCCAAGCTCTTGCTACTTTTGCTGGATGCATCCCAAACATCATCAGAAGCCCCACTCAGAAGAAGTTGCTGCAGAAGCAGCAGCAGCAGCAGCAAAGGTCCATCCTGGGCTGTGCCTGCAGCAACATCCCCAACGTGCCATCCTTGACTTCATCTCAATGCTTTTAGAGCCTGGTGACCCCAGGCAGGATCACCTGGCCATGCAGTGAGTGCACCACACAGACCCCAAACCCCAGCCCAGCAATAGGGGGTGCAGCCCAAGGCTCCTTGGCAGTGCCAGGAGAAGTCAGACAGGGCTCCCACCAGGCTCAGGTGGCAGCATCTGCCATGTCCCTGCCCCATCCCACAGAGCTGGTACCCCCAGGCACCCCGGCTAGGGAACCACACGCTGCTCCCCAGGAGCTCTGCCTGCTAGGACTGTATGGAGAGGGAAGGACGAGGAGCACCCACAGCTCCAGGGCTCCATCCCGGGAAGTTTGCATTGGATCCCATCCCTGTGACATCTCTCCTTCCCGAAGCTGCTGGGCTCCAGGACACGGGTGCCCCTGAGCACCCCCAAAGCCAACACGCTGCTGAGCTTCTGCATGTCAGCAGAACAGGGGAAGTTGGAGCAAGAAAATGCAGCTGCCAAGACCAGCCCATCCCCACACGCTTCACCCTGAGCCTGGGCTCCAGCCAGGCTCTGAAGATATTAACCACTTTCTACCCAAAAAAAGCCCTGCTGAGAGCTGCTCCCCCTCACAGGTCCCATCCTGCACCCTGCCAGGGAGCTGCTCTCCTCCACCAGCCCTTCCCCTCGCTTGGGCTCATCTCCAAAGCCCGGGCAATGTGTTTGCACCCCCAAAGAGGGGCAGCTCTTGCTCCACAAACCCCCCAGCACTGGGCTTTGCTGTGCCACCACCGACACAAGTTCTCCACAAACACAACCTGCCCGGCCCACGCTCTGACAGCACCAAAGGGGGGTTGTGTCACCCCGAGCTGGAGCCACTCCCAGACTGTTTGCACCCTACAAGTGACTTTGGAGGGGACAACACGGTGGCACCAGGGCAGGTCCCAGCCCCCCGTGATGCTGGTACATGGGGAGGGTGCAAATACCGAGCAAGCAGCATCCCGACTGCCTCAGCCCTGGAAAGTGGGGGTGCCAGGAGCCACCAGAGTCCCTGAACCCCACTGGGGATGTCCCCCCAGCCCTGCCCACAACCCTGCACCGCAGCAGGTGCCAGGAGGAGCTGGGGGGGCTGCAAGGCAAGGGGGTGTCCTGAGCTTTCTGTTCCCGCAGGATGAACTCTCTCCCTATCCCACCACCAAGCCCAGGACACCCCCCCTGCTTGGCAGCCCCTCCAGCTCCTCCTGGCACCCACCTCAGCGCCTCCCCTCACCCCCAAGCTATGACAAGACCCCGGGAACAGCCAGAGAACCTCCTTAACCCCCCCTTCCCGCAGCAGCTCCACCGGCTGACCCTGCTCCAGAAAACTCCCGAGTTCCCATCTCCTCCCAAGCACTGCAATGCAGCAGCCACTGCCCGGGCTGAGGGTCCCCCACCACCACCTGCCCACAGCCCCCCCAGAGCCCACCTGGGCATCCTACCTCACCCGCCGATCCGCCCGGAACTTCAGCATGATGCCAAGAGCCCTCCCAGCTCAGCGCCAGCTCCCGGCTCCCACCATGGCAGCGGTGGGCACGGCCAGCCCCGGTGCCACTCGCCACCAACGCTACCAGGCGACCACACATGCCATGGGGCCACCAGCCCCGCGCGGGCGAGGGGGATGCCAGGGGTGGGCGACGGGGCTCAATGTCCTCTCCCAGGTATCCCAATCCCTCGTGTCCCGTGCTGGTGGCATCAGCTCCTGGCAGCAGCGGTGCCAGAGCTCCGGTGGGCTCCGGTGCGGCCGGGCTGGGCGAGCCAGCCCCGGTGTGCGGCTGCCAGGCGGCAAGTGACGGGGACAAGCGGCTCTTGGTGGCGTCCCCGCGCAGAGGAGAAGCGAAGGGCAGCGCTCGCTGCACACACCGCCTCCCCCAGCCCAGGTGCAGAGCTGGGGAGAGGCAAGCCAAGGGTAAAAGGAGTAGGATGGGGGGGCTGATGGAGCCCCCCCAAACCCCGGTGAGGTGGCAGAGCACGGGGGGCTGCTGCCGGGGGAATTGGGGGATGTCGCAGCGAGGGAGGCAGCCGCGTCGAGAGGAGCTCGGTGGCTGCCCTGGATTTACTTGGCTGCAGCCCTCCCCCCCGCTCCTGTCCCCAAACCATCATCATCATCTCGCCCCCCACCCCCTCCTCCGCCATCCCTTCCCCAGCTCACACCAAGGGAAAATCCTGGGGTGTGGGATGCACAAGCAACGACCACCCAACAATGCAGCTGCAGGGGGGGAGACGGGACCACGCAGAGCATCCAGCAATGGGGCTGCAGCACCCCAAAAAGTCCAGGGAGCCCTTCACAGCCTTTCAGGTTCAGAGTGGGGAGCCCCAGGAGTGGGACTGAGGGTGACACCCCCCCCCCTTCTCCGCCCAGGCTTTGGAAAGCAGACACAAATCCATCAGGACTGTTATGATAATGGCTGGGGAGGGAGGGAGGGCAGCGCTGACAGTTCAAAGAAACCTCCAAAGAAGGAAGCAGAGCACACAAAGCCAGCTGGCCTCCATCACAGCACGTCCCTGCTCCACCACCACCCTGGGACCACCTCAGGACACCACCCGCCCAGCCTCTCCCCACCACTGCATCATTCACCTGCTCCTCCCAAAAACCAGCGCCCTGGAGTTCCAGCTATGGTGAGGTCAGCCTGGGGAGAGCTGGGTCAGCACCAGTGCCCGGCTCTGGGATGCTCCCGCTGCTCCTCGGCTGGCACAAGTGCCAGGAGAGTGGTGAGGAGGAGCCAGGGATGGGAACCAGGTCCCCAGCATGGGCAGAGGATCTGGCAACACAGCAGCATTAGCAAGAAAGCTGCTGAGAGGTCTGGAGAACAAGGCTGAGCAACCTGGGGGATGTTCAGCCTGGAGCAAAGGAGGCTCAGGGGAGACCTTCTGGCTCTGCACAACTCCCTGACAGGAGGTTGGAGCCAGGTGGGGTCGGGAACAGTTGGACTCAAGATCTTAAAGGTCTCTTCCAACCAGGACGATTCTATGATTACGGCTCCCAAACCAACTAAACCCACCCTTTAGGGCACCCAGGGCCAAAGCTGCTTTCTGGCCATGGAGGAGCCAAGTGGTGCCACCACCACTTGTCCCAGCCACGGGACAAGACACATGCACAGAGAAACTTGCCCACCACAGCACCAACCTCATGCTGGTGTCCTCACCACCACCACTGGCTGTCCCCGTGTCCCCACAGCAGCGACTCACCCTCTCCTCCATCACTGCTGCTCTCACCACCAAAGCAGCCGCAGGTCAAGGTCCCCCAACGGCCCGTGGGTACGTGCCAGGCTTCCACCCTGCCACAAAACCAATGCTCACCCACTGCCATGGCCACCATGGAGGGAGAGGAGCCACCAGCTGAAGCTGTGTCCCCTTTTGGGGTTGGCAACCCTGGGTGACAGGAGCAGGAGAAGTGGCTCAAGATGCTGTAGGTAGGAACCACAGGATCTACCCACAGCTGCTCTGGAGTCACCGTCCCCACAATGTGGGGGTTTCACCCCAGTTCAATGGCACGGGGGCTGCTCTGGGAGCCTCTAATCCAAGTTCCAGCCCAGTTTGGCCAGTCCAAGCTGTTCTCCCTCCACCAGCTGGGCTGTTTCACAGTCATTAGGATCCGGGGGTGTGCAGGGACACGGCATCTCCACGGCCCATCAGCCAGAGAGACTTCAGGGCTCCAAACAGCAGCTCAGGGCTGGGGGGGCTCCCCTGGACCTCCCGGGAGAGCCACGGGGGAGAAGGGTCAATGTTTTTCCACAGGGAAAACATCAAAGAAAAACCCTCTAAACCTCCTCCTGCTTTTTCATCGGGGTAAAGAGCAACAGAAGGGAATAAAGGTAATAAATGAAGGACAAAACTTTCATCCAATACTACTTTTCTTCCCCCTCCTCAAAGCTGAAGTTTCCTGAGAGCAGGAGGACAACTCTCCCAGTTCCTCCCATGCCCTTCCACAGCCCACGAAGGTCACAGCTTTCCATGACTCCACAGCAAAGCCCAAGGACCCCCCCCCAGTCACCCACACCACCCTACAGCATGAGCAGGAGCAGCCCTGGGTGCAACCCAGCCATGCCAGAGCAGCACTGGGCAGGCTGGGAGGAGGGTGGGCTGCTTATATCTGCTCTCCAGAGAGGTAACACCCCCCAGCTGGGAAGGAGCAGGTGAAATGGGGACAGGGGGAGTGATTTCCCAGCACCCACCCACACTGGTGCACCCAGGGTGCCTGCACCCAGCACCCCTCACCATGGGGCAATGGGGGGTGATGCCAACTGTGCTCCTGCTGGGCAAGACTCCCAGCATCGGGACCCTGTTGGTTGTGGGGCAGGTGGGCTGGAAAATGCTTGATAAGGGATGATGAGGGTCCTCTCCAAGAGCAGACAGGCTGGATGCAGCCAAGCAGCCCCCCAAAAATTACTGGGAACCAGTCCTATGCCATGACCCTCCCTGGCTGGTATATGGTGGTGGGGAGAAGGGAGAAGGGGGAGGCTCAGGCTCCCCACCCAGGCACTGCAGTCTGCCAAGCCCTAAATCCAGAGCAGGGGGGCTCTGGGGACCCCAAAAACCCCATCTGGGCTGTGATACTGGAGCCACAGGGCTCCCCTCCAAGACTAACATCATCCCTCCAGCTCCCTGCCACAGGCACCCACCTTGTCCTCCTACACCCCAACCCACATTTCAGCTCCAGCCCCATCCACACGGCCCCTTGGGGGGCTCGGATGGAATGGAGGGGTCACCATCATGGCTGCTGGGCCCTGGCACCGAGCAGGAGGAGGAGGAGGAGGAGGAAGGCAGCCAACGCTGCTGCAACCCTCTGAAGCGATAATAAACCCCTTCATCTGGAGGTTTTACCCGTGTTCCTGGGGCAAGCATCCAGGCAGCTCCCAAGCAAGGGGTTTTTGTGGCCACGGGCCAAACACGCCCTGCACATTGGCCTCCTTCCTCTGTTTTTCTAGCCCTTTCTTCACCTCTCCCTCTCCTCCTGAGCTACATCCCTCTCCTCCGACCGGAGCCCTTGAAAATCCTTTTTTTCCCAGTTAACTGCAGCACTCAGCACCCAGGGGAAGGGCTGTGGGGTCACCTCATCACCCACGGCCCCTGCAGTGGGGCTGGCAGAGAAAATCCACCCTTGGGTGGACGAGCAAGTAGAAACTACCCAGTCTCACCTTGCAAGGGGAGCCCAGGGTAGGCGCAAATTAATTAATACTGCACTAATAAATCAGACCCTCCACATCCCGCTCAGTGCAAGGGGCTCAGCTCTGCCCTGGTGCAGCACATGCTTGAGATGCAATAGGAAGAAAAAAACCATAATAAAAATGTAAATGCCTTTCTGCAGGCACAGCACAGGAGGGTCTGGCCGAGTGGCTGCAGCCTGGGGACAAGTGCCAGGAGTGCAGCTACTCCAGCATCTCTGTGCAGGGCCATCCCCAGCTCCTCTCTGCTGCTCCATCATCACTTCAGCTCCTTCAGCCCCCGTTGGATGACTCAAGTAGGAAAAAATATAAACCAGCCCCGTGCGCTCCCCACGCACTCAACTGTGCCAGCCCCGGCCAAAAGCCTGGGTCATAACCTGGTGGGAAACACTGCTCAGCATTTCTGAGCCACCCTGGGATCTGAGGGCTCCATCCAGCCCTGGGAGAGGGTGGTGAAAGGAGGAAAGGCTGCAGGAGAAGGGGTGATGGAGAGTAAAGGTGATGGAGAGGTGCAAGAACCCTCCTGTGCCCAGCCTGGCATCACCACAGAATCACAGAATGTCAGGGGTTGGAAGGGACCTCCAAAGATCATCCAGTCCAACCCCCCTGCCAGAGCAGGATCACCCACAGCAGGTCACACAGGAACACGTCCAGGGGGGTTTTAAACATCGCCAGAGGAGGAGACTCCACAACCTCCCTGGGCAGCCTGGGCCAGTGTCTGGCACCCTCGCCATGAAGAAGTTTCTTCTCCTATTGATGTGGAACCTCCTCTGGTCCAGCTCACACCCATTGCCCCTTGTCCTATTGCTGGATGTCCCTGAGCAGAGCCTGGCTCTATCCTCCTCACACTCTCCCTTTACATATTTACAAACATTAATGAGGTCACCCCTCAGTCTCCTCTTCTCCAAGCTAAATTGCCCCAGCTCCCTCATCTTTGTGGCTCTGCGCTGGACTCTCTCTGAGCAGGTAACCACGGGCTCATCAGAGCTGATGGGTGGCTCTGGAGATCCCAGTGCCTGATAGATTCACAGTGAGATCAGCTCGGGGATGAAATCAGCTTGTGGGCCCTCCAAACCCAGAGCTGGGTGTTGAGCTGCTGAGCTTTGCCTCCGGCCCATCCCGCCATGCTGCCAGCTGGCCAGCTCGGTGGGGACCCACAGCCACTTCTCCTCCATAACCTCATCCCTGCCTTAATCCCAGCCCCGTCATCCAGCTGAGCCAGCACTTCTACCACCATGACCATGAGGGCTGGGGGGAGGCAACACAGCCCTCCCCATACCAACCAAACCAGGCACCAGCAGGGTGGCACAGCCAAGTGGTGCCCATGCCCATAACCACTCTCCCCTCCAGCCCAGCTGCTCCTGGGATGGGGCCAAGGAGCCGAAAGCAAAGGTGAGTTTTGCCTCCTGGCCTCGCCCGTGTTGTGCCACCCTAAGAGGGAGGATGCCAGTCCCAGCACCCATCCTTTCTGCCACCTCAGCCCTGTGACCAACCACACACGTCAGCTGCCACCACGGTGCCCGGGCAGGGAACATCCAGCTCACCTCCCTGGAGCAAACAGCCTCTGCCCAGAGAGCTTTGCCCCATGCACCCCAAAAAGGTTTAGGGTTCAGGAGCTGCAGGCAGCAAGCCCTGCAGCCAGGCCAGGCTTTCCTACCCGCTCTCCATCACCTCACCATCCACCCTGAGAGCCCCTGTGGGAGCCGTGTTGGGAGGGAAGGCAGAAAAGCCTGAGCTGGATCGTGCTGGGAAGCAGCACGGCTGCTGTGCCGGGCTTGCCAAGCCGGGGCAAAGTCCTTGGTGAGGGTGGGTGGAGGCTCCCACGCACCCCCAGCCCATGGGCAACGTCACCGTGCAACCAGGCTGGCACAGGAGTACCCATGTCCCCGGGTGGGGACATCCCACCCAGCCAGGGCGTGTGGGGATGGAGAATGGGAGAAGCCCCCGTTGTCCAGAGCCGGAGCAGGGGAAGCCAGGGGATTTCCAGAGAACAAAGCGCTGCTGGCAGCCGGCATGGCCAGCGGCGGGGAGGGCTGGGGAGGGCTGGGGAGGGCGAGTCCCCGGCTCCAGCTGGGGTCGAGGGAAAGCACAAAAAGCATCGGGAGTTTGTGTTTTATCTCCCTGGTAACCCCAGCTCCCATCACAAGCGTGGCCCACGGGGGTGGCCCAGCCAAAAAGTGCTGCTGCAGAAGATGGAGTGTCTGGGGCAGGCACAGCAGCCTCCTACATGCATGGGGTGGCATTTGGGGGGTGTCACAGCCCTGTGATGGGGTGGTCCAGGAGGCAGGGCAGAGCAGGTGACAGCACTGAGTGGTGGTCCTGCTTTAACAGTGTCCCTCCATCATCCCTTCTTGGAGACAGAGCCCAAACCCCACATGTACAGGATCACTGAGGTCTCAGAGCCACCACACCCATGTGGGACAGGGCAGCCCCATGGTGGCATCACTGGCCAAACATCCTTCCCCAGCCATGGGGTGGCCCAGGAGTGGATCCTCCAGGGGACAAACGGGGGTGAAATCCAGAGATAAATGCAGACTGGGGGGCTCAGAGGTGAGGGATGCAGGGGGGGAGGCTGCTGGCACGCTAAGACAAACCCATGGCAGACACTGAGAGGCACAGGGCACCAGCACAGGTGAGCAAACATGAGACATCAAGTGTTTACCAGATCAGGATGTGATCCTCCAGTGTCTCCACCCATGCTCCACAGCCTCCTACGAACCTGGAACCTCCATGGGGCTCCAGAACTTCCCCCTCCCTCTGCCCAGGGCTAAGACCACAGTGGGACAGGGCAGCATGGCCACAGCTCATGGCTGGGCTTGGCACTGCTGCCAAAACCCAACCGGGGAGTACGGAGGTGCCAGGGCAGCTCAGACACCTCCACCAAAGGTGATCCACTGAAGCAGCCTCCGAGCTGTGGGTCAGATCCAGACCTGGAGGGTTTAAACCTCTCGCTAAGCTCTTTAAGAACCCACCTCCAGCGGGCACAAATACCTGTCCTGAGCAATCGCTGGGACGAGGCATCAAAACAAACCCTGCCCCAACCCCTCCCCAGCCAGGGGTCAGGTCAGGAGCTGGGATTACAGCAGCGTTGCTGAGGAAAATCCTGCTGGGATAAATCCTCGGCACCTGCTTAACCCATCGCACGGGATAATCACACCAGCATCCTGACAGTGCCACGGTGCCCTCCCCACCGAGCTCCACGCCTGCCGGACTTCCAGCATCACTTCCCCATCCCCACACCCTCAGGTCCTGCTCTGGGCCACCACCAGCCGCAGACAATGGCCCACGTGTGCCATGGCCGGGCTCGGTGTCACCGCCACACTCACCAGTGTCACCGCACGTCCCCTCTGTCCGCACCGCTGGCCAAGCCGGTGTCTCTCCGGCAGCCGCAGCCGGGGTGGATGATTTCCTCCCAAGCCCACGGAGACCATCACTGGGTATCAATCATTAACCACCACGGCAGCTGCCGGAGGCCTTAACCCCCTCGGCACCGCGTCGCTGCGGGACCAGCACGGGAAGGAATCGTTTGCTGGCACCAAAATCCACATTAATGGCACCAAGGCACGACGGGGCCACTGCAGCCCCATCAGATGGGGATGCTAAAGGGTTCCCAAGGGTCTCCATGGTTGTTCCTCCAGCATCACGGCTCTGTGCACCCCAAACTGCTCTCTCGCAGCAGCACAGGGCCCCTGAGCAGCCCTGCATGTCCCCACGCAGCCCCAAGGGCTGTGTTCTGCTGATGCATCCAGCTCGGCCATGGGGAAGCCCCAGTCGCCCCCATCCTCAGGGCAGCCAGCATTGTTCATGCTGGGGGGCTGAGCTGGGGGGCTCAGTGTTCATCCCAGGGGGGCCAAGGAGCAAGAGCTGCTCGCCCCAGCCACCCAAGGAGGCAGGAGGATTCTCTATCCCCTCCTCGCTGTGGGTGACAGGGCAGGATGAGACCTCTCAGCTCAGGGGTCCCAGAGTTCTCTCTCCGAGCAGCTTTTCCAAGAAACATCAATGGCTGTAACTTTATCCGAGCGTGTTTACAGCCCAGCTGCAGCTCTTGGCTCCCTTGGCCGTGCCGGGGGCCGGCTCTGCTCCCGAGCCTGCCGCTCAGCTGGCACACGGTGCTGCCAGCACCCCAATGAGACAGCCCCATGCATCCCACGGTACCCACGGGATCACCACCGTGTGCATCCCCAGGGAAGGAGCCCCCTGTTCCTGTCTCAGATGTGGGAGCAGACAGACAGACAGACAGACAGCCCCATCCTCCCCCCACCACTGGCTGCGTTACCCAACCTGCAGAGGGGTTGAATGATTAACCTTCCATCCGTGCCACTGCCAGGAGAGCCCTGCTCTGCCCGCGCACAGCCCCGAGCCATGATGGCAGCTGGGGAGTGAACCCCTGTGCCCCCCAGCCCCAAGCTCAGCCAGTGCCACCAACCCCTGACGCCCCAGGAGCACCCAGTGCCAGGCAGGGCAGGGACACATCAAGTTTGGCCAGCCCGGGGAGGCCACCACATCCCCCAGAGAAGGGGCTTAGTCCTTGTCCCCATCCCCATCCCAGCTCCCGTGGGTCTGGAATACTCACAAAACCCACGACACCACAGCCCAGCCCCAGCTTTCAGACACCGACAGGCAGCAAATTTCACCTTCTCCAGCCCCAGCTGCAGCCCCGGGGGCGGCCGGCAGCGAATGCTCATAAATAACCTCGGACAAACATCTGCACAGCACCACCCCGGCCAGGCTGGGGAGCAGAGAGCTGCTGTGGGGATGGCTTCAATCAGGATATAAGGACACCAAATGGCTAAAAAAGCCACGGATGGGAACGAGCTGTGGATAAGCAGCTGATCAGAGCCACCAGCAGCAGGGCTCGGCTCCCTTCCCCATGCCCATGATGTGCACGACCCCTTTGCTTTTGGATTTCCTACTCCTACACCCATGCAGGACATGAAGCCACAAACTCCTTGGCAAGGGAGCACTTGGAGGGCACAGGGCTTGGAGCAGGGCACGGAGATGCTCTGGTGCAAGGTACCAAAATGAAGCATCCCCCTGCTCCCCACTGGGACAGGCAGTGGGGTGAGCCTGGGCTCCATCAGCCGCTGCAGGTTCTGCTGCTCCCTGCAGAGGCTCTTGATTGTTTTTGTCTAAATTACCAATTTTCCACCATCAGATCTCCCTCGGGCAGCTCTCGCTGCCGGAGCAAACGGCTGCGCTCACACGGATGACAAACAAAGTGGGAAATGCAGCACCCCGGGGTGTGGGGGGCACAACATGGCACGGTGCTTGGCACTGCCAGCCCGGTGACACTGGCAGCACCCTTCCCATGCCAATTGGGGCTCGGGGAGGCTCTGGGTTAGGGGGTTGTGGCAGCTTTGGCTTCACCCCAGCTCACGAGCTTCCCCGCCAGCCCTCCCGTGACTCACGGGCAGGACCTCCCGCAGTCAAGTCCCGACACATTGGGCACATTCCTGGCATAGCCGGCTGTGCCAGCCGTGCCATGTGCCCTGCCAGCACACAGCCCCACACCTGCCAGAGCTGTGAGCCTGGGGGGGTGCCAGCAGCACGCCTGGATCTCTGCAAAGCACCTCATGCATCCCAGGGCTTCACCACGGTCTGGTGGCCACGACAGCCCAGCCCAGCCATGGGGACCCAGCCCTGGGCAGGAGCACTGTGCCATGGCAAAGCTGGCCCAGCTGGCGTGTTGTCATCACGGGCAACTTGTCACCGTCCCTCCCCGAGTGTCCCAGTTGCCTTCCTCACGCAACGCCACGCTCCCCTTACATCAGCATGGGTGTGATGGAGGTGTATGGGGAAACTCTCCATTTTTAGATCTGATCCTGTACCTTTGCAGGCCTCGGAACAGCTTGTAACCGAGGGGTGACGCAACCCTGCACGCGTCGGGGTTGTGCAAGTGCCTTGCACCAAACAGCTCCCAAGGACGGGGCCAGCACCAGCTCCGGGCAGCTCGGAGCTCCCCGAGCCCACAGTCGTGTCCCACGGCCCCAGAGAGCAGCCTCGGATCGTGGTGTGTGTGGAGCAGCTAAAAGTGCTCCCAATTCCCCAGGAAAAGCCACCACAGCATGGATCTGCCGTGGGCAGGAGCTGAGCCTGGCACCCACAGATGCTTCTGGTTCCTCCTGGCACCAGCACCAGCAGCCCCCAGCCCCAGAGCTGCCCAGGAGTGTGTCCATCCCACCGGCCTCTGTGTACAAACAGCAGGAACCAAAGGTCCCCCAACCAACCCGGGAGGTTTGTTGTTAAGCAAATAAATCAAACCAAACACGCACGGCCCCCCCAGGATCAGGCTTGGCATCTGCTGCCTGTGCCAAGCACTGGTGCCATCCCAGCATGGCACTGACCACAGCCAACCCCCCGAGCCCTGTGCCGAGCTGGCACAGCCAGACTGGGTCTCTGGAGGCAGAGATAAATCAGCATGTAGGGCTCTCTGACCAAATCCCAGCCGTTCCATAAATTGCAGGTGACCAAAGCACCAGGTCCCACGGCTGAGCTTGGAGCAGCTCCGCATCAGGACGTGGATGCTGGGGGGATCTGCCAGCTCTTATCTCCATCACAGCCATCTTGGGGGCATCTCCCAGCTCCCAAACAGCCATCCTAGGGGGATCTGCCAGATCCCATCTCCACAACAGCCATCCTGACGGCATCTCCCAGCTCCCATCTCCAGCACAGCCATCCTGGGAGCATCTCCCAGCTCCCATCTCCAGCACAGCCACCCTAGGACACAGCCTCCAGCAGGCAGGTCAAGCTGGACACCACCCAGTTGCTATCAATACCCACCAAGACCTCAGCGAGCTGCAGGTAGATGCTCTATCAAGCCATTAGCCTCCTCCACCAGCCATTAAAAGCTCAGCCCATCCATTAGCACCAGTGCCAGGGCTGGTGCAGCAATACCCTCGGAGGGGACAGCCCTAATTTTATTGCTATCTCCAGCCCACCACACCCTGGTGTGGCAGGGCCGTGGCCGGGGCAGCCGGGCAGAGCTTCCCGCTGAATCACTGACTGGTTCCAGCTTCCCAACCACCTCCTAATTATTGCACGACGCCAACATCAGCCCCGGGGGGAAGCTGGAGGGGAGAAGGAAGGGATTTGCTGGGGGAAAAACAACGAATTTAGTGGGGAAAAGGAGAGGGAGCTGCAAATCCTTTGCACCCTCGGAGTTTCCCGGGGTGGTGCAATGCCAGCGTGGGAACAGGGCATGTTTTGATGCCACCAAACAGCCCCAGTGATGCTCCTCACCCCCTAGGATGGTGCAAACAGATGGAGCAGCACGGGGCCGGCTCTGCACAACCAGCTCTTCCCCTGAATGAAGTTTAGTCACCGTGGGATGTTTCCAATTGGAAACCAGGACAGTTCCAGGCTGAACCCACGCCAGCTTTCCACTTCCCAGAAATCCCATTTGCAAGCCAGCCTCTTGCCAGTTCCCCCTTTCTCCCCCAGCATCACGTAAATAAACACCAGCCCAGCCCTCCCTCCACCCCGCTGCAGCCTCGGGGCTCCGGTTGCTCCCAGCCCAGCAGCCTCCAGCCCCAGCCCCGTGCCCGGGGAGGGGAGCTGGTGGGACCGGAGCCGCCGAGCCGGGCTGGGGATGGAGCCCAGCCCATGAAGGGCCCTTGGCGATGCCTCTGCCGCCGGCAGCACAGCCTGGATGAGCCCTTGGCTGCCACGCCAGCCCCCAGCATCCCCCCGAGGATGCTGGCAGGGGCTGGGGAGCTGCAGCAGCAGCTACAGACAGTCCTTCAGTGGAGGGGAGCAAGCCCAGTGGCTGCTCTCCACAAGGAACTGGTTTGCTCGGTGCTGGGAAGAGCCGGAGGCTTGCGCCGAGTTTCCAGATGGGCTGATATATGTGGGAAGAGCTGGAGAGGTGGGAGATGCCTTCACTGGGTGGGCATGGTGGCTCCTGTGGGGTTGGGTCAGGGGAGGATGCTCCACATCCATGGGGACTAGTGTCCCCAGTCCAATCTGGCCCAGAAGTCACTGGGAAAGGCCAAGGGAGCATGATAACAAACCTCAACTCCTCAGGAAACCAGTAAGTGGAAAGAAGCTGCTTGACTTGCCTTGTCCCGATGCATTCTCCCTCCCCAGGTGCCTCCCTGCCCCAGCAAGACAGACCAGGCACCACGGAGGTGACATCCCAGCTCTGTGCCATGCTGGGCATGGCCAGAAGCTGCTCAAGGTCCCTTCTTGTCACAAAGTTAATTGGTGGCCCTGCAACACTGGGATGGAGGGAAGGAGACGCTGCCAGGAGAAGGGAGCACTTGGCTCCAGGCTGGAGCTTGGTTCTTCACCCGCCATCACTGGAGCAATGGGGGGGGAAGGAGAAGGATGGTGCCAGGATCATGCTCCCACCTCCCAGGCATCCCCACAGATGTCTGGGAGCAATGGGATGGAAACCACACACCCCACGCTGCAGACCAGAGAACCACCTACAACAGCCCCACGTTGGTGCCAGCAGCTGAGCAGGGGCTGCAGCCCCCACCACTGCCCAGTGCTGGAGCATCCTCTGGGCATCACCAGCCCTCCCGGCTGCTCTGGGGGGTCTGGGGAGGAGGGGGCTTGTCCAGGCTCTGGGGAAGCAGAGGGAGGCAGGGCAGGGTAGAGCAGAGGGTCGAGCAGGGCGCAGCAGAAGGTCGCTTTAAAAAAAAGCCTTTTTTTCCTCAGAAAACAGAACAAAGCAGACGCAGCTGGGTCTCTCCCCCAGGAGAGGCGATTTCAAGCAGCACTTCCAGCAGATCACAGCATTATCCCCCGCACAGCCCAGCCAAGTCACACTGGGTGCCCCTGGGCAGAGCCAGCCCATGGCACAGGGCACGGGCACAACCCCTGCCAGCCAGGAACGGGTGGGTGGGCAGGATCCCACCCTGCATCCCGGCTGGAATGGGAGCTGTGTGTGCACCCGGGTGCCTCTGCCCCAGTCCCAGCCCTGCCAGCCTTATCGTGCTGCCACACCTTCCATTTAGCTCCCTCGCAAGCAGTTTAACCCCTGGGAGAGCACAGCCGGGTATTCCCGTGCCCATGCCCGGTGGGACCTGCTGCCCACCCGTAGCCATGGCACTAATGCCCCCACCCTGCTGGCACCCAGGGCTGTGTTGACAAGTCGCCCTCCCCACAACTCTTTGCCCCACGAGTGTTTCTGCAGCCATCCCATGGCGAAGCCCCACTCGCTGCCCACCCTGGCACGGCGCAGACCCCTCCACATCTCCACCCCCTTCCCCCCAGCCCTGGGGGGCNCGGTGGGCCCTGCTGCCCACCCGTAGCCATGGCACTAATGCCCCCACCCTGCTGGCACCCAGGGCTGTGTTGACAAGTCGCCCTCCCCACAACTCTTTGCCCCACGAGTGTTTCTGCAGCCATCCCATGGCGAAGCCCCACTCGCTGCCCACCCTGGCACGGCGCAGACCCCTCCACATCTCCACCCCCTTCCCCCCAGCCCTGGGGGGCTCTTCCTCCACCCCCCCACTCCTCTCCGTGTCCCAGCCATGGGTGAGGCTGGGAGGACAGACACCCCCAGCTGGCTCAGCCTACCTGCTCGCTGTGGGGAGGGCGGTGGGCTCGGTGCCAAGGTGGGGAAGCCCTGGGCTGGTGGGGAAGGGGGTGAAGAGTTGATTTCCTCCGAGAACCGCCACGTCCGAGCCCGGCTGATAAGCGAGGTCTGAAATCTGAAACTGTAGGTTGGCTCCTTCCTATATAAACAGGAGCTCACACACACACACCCCCCGTGCGCCGGCTCTCGCCACTCCCGCCCTCCTGGCCACGCCAGGCGCTCGCCAGCCCTGTGCTGGGCATGGCTTGTGCCACCCAGATGGTGGCCACCACTGCCCGAGGCCCCCCATCACTAGTCCTGGCCCTAAACATGCTGGGATCAGCTCCAGCGCTGGTTTATGTCGTGCTTCAGATGTGTTTTCACCCCCAGCTCTGCCCATGGGCAGCAGGAGTAGAGCAAGGACCCAGTGGTGGGCACCAGCTGGGCACCACCTGCCTGGGGGCTAAAAGCAGCAATGCAGAAAAAGCCAATAGTGCCTTTTTTAAGCTCAAAACCCAAACTGGAGAGGTGCAGCACTGTGCTGGACGATTGGATGGGGTGCCTGCAGTCATAGGAAATCTTGGCCCCCCTCATCCAGCACCCAGGGAGGTGGGTGCCCATCACCATCCTCACCCAGCTGAGCCCCTCCACTCACCACAATGGACAATAGCCAGAGTTTGGCCACTCGGAGCCACCCCAGAACTTCCTTGTGCCAGCACCTTGTGGCCAAGCTTCCTCCAGCAGGAGGAAACCCTTGAGAAGACAAAACCCTGCCCTGTTTTTCCCAGTTCTCCAGGTTCACCTACAGTCCAGAACCGGGGCGGCCACATACCATCGGCGAGGCTGGGCTGGGCTGTTTGCTCCAGCCCAGCTCCAGCCCATGGGGTGAACAGGGACATGTGTCCTGCTCAGGGACATGGGGACAGTCCCAGGAATTGCCCGTGGAAATGGGAGTCCCCAAACTGCTTTGCTGGCTGGGGGCGAAGCCACTTCATGGCTTGGCAGGAGCATCCATGAGGACCTCTCCATCATACATGTGGCACCCTCGTGTTGAGGAGCTCAGTGCTGAGAAGGAGCAGCTCCTATCTGGGGGTTCCCTGCTCTACAGGAGCACAACCCAGGGTTCTCCTGAGCTCCTGGGGTTGGATGAAGCTGAGGAGTCTCCATCTGGGGTGCAAGGAGCCCCACGGAGCTCTGAGCCAGCTCCCCGCCCTGGTTGCACAAGCAGCCCCAGGGTGCTGCTGGGTGTGCACAAACAACAACAGCCTGGTTAGGAGCAGGCAGCACAGGCTGCAGGTAGGACATTACCCCTGTCACCTGCCTCCAGAGCCCTCATTGCCCTGCTTCATCCTGGGGAGGAAGAGCAGGAGAGGAATCCATTCCCAGCCTGGCCACCCGCAGCTCCCCGGGCACCCTCTGCCATTCATCCCCCCCAGGGCTGGGCCACCAGACCCCCACCAAAACCCCACTGTGGCACAAGGACCCTCCCTGGCACAAGCACTNAGCACACACACAACCACTTATTCAATGAGCTTTTAAAGATTCATCCCATCCACACACAGCAGCTGCTTGTTGCTTCCAAATCGAACAATCCCCTTGACTGAGGGGAGAGGGGAAAAATAATAATAAAAAAGCCCCAAATTCAACAGCAGAGCAAAGAATTTGTCTGGGGAAACCTGGCAGCAAAGGGCAGGGGGGGGGATGGGGTGGGGAGGGCACTCACAACCCGGTGGCATTAGGCTGGCAATAAAAACTGGAATTGCTCATCATTGCTGCTCAGCAGAGCTGAAAGGAGAGATGCTGCCGAGGAAAACAAACCCACAGGACCTGAGCACAGGGCACGGGGACGTCACCCAGGGCTGGCACACACACCTGAGCCTTCCTCCGCTGACTTCTCCTCCTCCTCCTTGCTGCTTCATCACCCTACCAGGAGCCCGCTGAGCATCCCCCGTGGGGTGATGCCGTATCCCGGGGCAGGAGGATGCAAACCCCTCCTGGGAGTGGGGAGAGGTGCTCTGGGGGCCACCCCAAAAGATGGGCTCCCCCCTGGTGCCCATGCACACCCAGCCACTTCTCCTTCCCACCCAAACCCAGCGCCATGGGTGCCCGGGCATGGTGAGGGGAGGAGATGGGGTGGGTTGGCACGTTTGGTCCCATTCCCAGGACCTACACAGGGCAC
>VYZX01000819.1:125674-171198 GCA_013401335.1 Brachypteracias leptosomus
AGATGCGTCCGTCCCCGCAGACTCCATAGGTCCACCTGCCCGGCAGGTCCAGCCAGTCGATGTCATCCCCCATGGGGGTGGCAGTGGAGAGAGAGACGGGGGGGCTCTGGTGCTGAGCAGCCCCACGCTGCGAGGAAGGGACAGGATGGCACCCAGGAAGCACCAAACTCCTGGTCCCCCCCCCCCNTGCTCAGCTCCTTGTTGCTTCTCCCAACCTCGTCAGTTCCTCATTAATATAACTTTAGCCTCACCCACCACCCCAACCATGGTCACCTGGGGGCAGTTGGGGCCTCACACAGGTGGGGCAGGTTCTGTCTGTGGGGCCTTGGGGAACCACTTAAGGAACAAAACCTGTTGCTGGGTCATCCATAGGTCAGCTCCACCTCAGAGCCCAGACCCCAGCACCTCATGCAGGCACAGCTTGAACCCCAGCAGGGTGTTCTCCATCCAACCCTCCCCAGCCTCCACTCAAAGCCCTGGGGCTGCTCCAAGGACACCTTGGCTCCGGGTAACCCCGGTGCTCTGCCCCAGCCCTCAGCCCACCTCGGGATCTTTGCTCCCTTTACTGGTTTATTGCTGTCTGAGCACACAGGGAAACCTCCCTGCACCCCAGATAGGGCTCAAAGATCCCGTCTGAGACACCCTCACCCTGCAGGACCTGGAGCTCCACGTGGGGCGAGGCAGCGGCCGCCTGCAGCTCAGCCTGTCTAGACACCATCATCATCATCATCGTCCCACCAGGGTCCCAGTTCCTGGGCTGGAGGCAGGGAGAGGGCAAGAGGCAATGGGAAACAACCCGCTGGGATGGAGCAGGGATCTTGGAGGAGCACCTGGGGCCAGATCCTCCCTGAGTTACGCTCCTGGTGCATCCAGCTCTGCATGGCGTGCCCCAGGCAGTGCATGCCCCAGGGTCCCTTTGCATCCCTGAGCTCCCTCCCACAAGAGTAGGGTGCTGCAGGGCCCTGGAGAAAGTCCCCACTGGGCTCCAGGGGACGTTTGCCAGAGGGATGACAGAAGGTGGGGGGCTGGCTGGCTCACCCACCTCACCCTGCAGCTCCTGAAGCCCTCAGAAGGGACATTTGCATCTGAACTGGTAACCTGGCACAGGAGATCCCTTGTGTGAGGGATGGGGTGAGATTTGCATGTCCCAGGGTGTAGGATCCAGGTGCAGGACATAGTCCAGAGCTGGGTCTGGTCCCCGTACACGGCCACACAGGGACAAGGAGCTCCAGCCTGGCCTCACCATGCTATAATGACCATGCCCAGGTGTGCAGGGCGTGCTCACCAGTGTCCAGGCAGCCTCTGAGATGACTCCACACACATCTACCAAACCCAACACGTTGCTTTCTCCCTCCCCATGGGACCTCTGGGTTTGTTCAGCTGCTGGCACCACAGGACCATCGTGTCTATGTCCACAGCAGGGCCACAAGCCCCCACCCAAGCCCAATCTGCACTGGCAGCAGGGACCTTGGCCCCATCCTCTAGCTCCAGCTGTGCTCCAAAGCCTCCCAGACCACACCTTGACCACCCTGGTGCTCTACAGGCATTTTGGTAGCAGCTGCCCCCAGGCAGAGCCAAGCCCAGGGAGCATCCTCCTCCAAGGCTGCAATGGCAGGAGCTTTCCCCCCAAGCCCCTTCTCACTTACTTGATGAAGTAGAGGCCCCCGTGCACCGTGGTGTCCACCTCCCAGCCTCGGGGCAGCCCTGGAAGGACAGGGCAGAAGCAGGGGTCACCTTCCCTTGCCCCACACAGCCCCTGCCCTCCCTGCCATGGGGTGGGATGTTGCACCCAAAGGATCTGCTGCCAGATGGGATCACACCAAGGCCCCACTTCACCAGGAGACAACCCTGAAGGTGACTCCCCTTGCAGGTCAAGAGCCTCATGGAGAGCTGTGTCCTGCCATGATCACCTCTCCTATACTCAAATTGTGTTTTTAAAATGGTTTGGGTCCCTTTCCCTTCAGCAACAGGTCTCAGAGACCACGTGGAGTCTCTCTGCTGAAAGGGTCTCTTAAAAGCCCCCCAGGAACATCTCTCCAGCTGGAAACCCCATGTGTGCATCATTCAAATCCCTCCCAGCCCTCCTCAGCTGCAAGGCTCAGCTTTTTGGGGTCTCCAAGGCATTTCTGGAGTCTCCAAGGGACTTCTGGGGTCTTCACTGCATTTCTGGAGACTCTCCACACCTCTAGATTCTGAGCAGTGTCTGGGGAAGAGCAAAGAGCAAACCCCAAGACCCAAGATCCACCCCTTACCAGCACAGGAGAAGTGTCCACTCTGGATGGAGTAGCCTGTGCCGGGGTGCACCCAGCTCGTGGACTTGGTTTCGTCGCTGTGAAAGGCAAGGAGAGGAGCTGTCAGCACCCCAGGGAGCCCCTTCCCATCCCCAAGGAAGGGTCTTTGCAACCCAAGTGGCTTTCCCAGCCGAAGGAGCAGATTTTAGGGAAGGAGGGGAACAGCATCCACAGGGCTGGCAGCGCGGAGAGTGGGGGGAAAGGAGAGGTGAGTGTGTGATAGGAAAGCAGCCAGACACCGAGGCTTTGCAGCAGGGTGTTCCCATCCCAAACGAAGCCCCTGACCCCCTGCAGCCCCCCCANGGAGCAACCTCTCTCTGGGCTCAGACCTTCCACCCAGACTCTGTTTGCTGCAAATAAGGGAGGAGGGAGGGAAAGGAAGAGAAATTCCCAACCAAACCCATGGGGTTAACCCTCTGGGAGCCAGCACCCCGCCTGCCAGCCGGGGTTCAGAGGGCAGCCTCCCAGCACGCCTCGCCAACCGCCTCTCCGGGGCTGGCCCGTCACAGCTTCCTCCACTGCCTTACTCACTCTAATTACCGCCAATTAACTCGGGGGGAGTAATTATTGGCGTTGTTACTTCCCTCTCCTCTTCGTTTCAAACAATGTCAAATTCTTCTGCCCCGTCTGATGTCGTGGCCAAGCCGAGGCAGTATCTAGGGCACCCCTGATGAGGATCTGCAGCCCTCCCGGAGCTGCCCCATGGGTATTTTCTCTCGGCGCGTTCTCAGCCCTCAATTAAATGTCTTTCAAGGGCAAAGGTGGGGTCTGGGAGGTTCCTGGGTGATGGTGGAGGAGGCGATTGCCCTCGTGGCTCAGCGGCGCCTTTGCAAAGCTTCTCCTGGCACAAGGAAGGAGGTGGAAGGGAAGGAGTTGCCCCCTAATGTAGGGTTCCTCCTGAAGCTTGTCCTCCCAAGTTGAAGCACAGTCCCCAGATCAGAGCAGTTCCCTGCCAGGTTTGAGGGAAACCACCCGAAGCCTCAGGAAGGCTCTTCCTACAGTTCTTGGAAAAACTGGGTGAGGAAAACACGTCTGGTTGGTCCCAGGGGGCCCATCTGGAGAGCATCTGATGGGACCCCAGCGCAGCAGGGAGTCCTGGGCACTGCTTCACCCTGGGAAGCTCCAGTTTTGGGAGAAACTGTGGGCCAAGCTAGTGTCTGTGGATGTGGCTTGAGGTCTGCACATGCTCAGACCCCCACACTTGCAGCCCCAGGGGGCTCTGAGCACCCCTCACCAGGCTTACATTGGCTTTTTTGCAAGATGGGGCTTTTTACCCAGCTTTGGGCCAGCTGGGGATAACGTTCCTCCAACCTGCCTGCCCCAGCTCAGTTATGGCCATGCTGGGGAGCTGCTGCCCTTATCTCGTTGCCATCTGCAGAGCTCGATGTCAATCACTGCCTGATTAATGACCACAGGAACTCCTGAGGCTTTGATGCTGAGATGCACCCCGAGATTGGGGAGGTCACAGCGTGAGGCAGCTCCGCTTCACCCACCTCTGCTCTGCCTCCACAGCCCCGAGCAAGCCCCGAGCTTCATCCTGGTGGCCAAAGCTGGGGAGGAGGTGAGCAGCTGGCTGTGGTGGTGCTTCATCCCAGGGCAGCTCCAAGCCAAGCAGCTGTGGATGAAGCTGTGGCATTAAACTGTTCCCATCGTGGGTTTTTGGGGGAAACCCTCCTGGCCGAGAGGTGGTTTGTGGCTCAAGGCAGAAGTAGTTTTATAAAGTCAAGTGTGGTTCCTAAGCTGCCCTAATCCTATTTCAGCACTGGGGGAGGCACTGTGGGGACAGCCATGGAGCTCCTGGATATAACAGGCCCTCCTGGCCCTCTCTGCAGCCATTCACAGATGGGGTTTGTGTACCAGGAGCAGCCTCTAACCCAGGTCATGGCTCACACATGGCATCAGCACAAACATTTTAGGGACCTGGGTCTGTCAGTGGCTGCAGGAGCCACCCCTGAGACTCTGAGATGTGCCCATCATACAGCTGAGCTTTCAAACCCAAGGCCTGTTGATTTATATGGATGTGAAACAAAAACCTGAGGAGAACCAGAGCCCAACCAGCCAGCCCAGCACTCAGAGCTCACCTTGCATGGTCCTCAGCGTCCAGCCCAGGGCCAAACCTCTCCAGTTACTGCAGAGTTCTTCTCACACGTCCCTTGAGGGGATGAGAGATCAGGGTCCATGCCAGATAAGCTCATCTGATCTTAAAAGACTTCCCTCCATCTCTAGCAGCCCCCAGGGAGGGGGCATTTCTCTGGCCATACATATTCTCAGGGTCCCCTCTTGATCATCCCCACTCACCAGAAAGGAGGAGCTGGGGCAGCCCCTGGGGGAAATAACACTGAGGTTCTTGGAGGGCTTTGTAGGACCTTCAGCCAAGAATCTCAAGCAGCTCCAGGCTCTCTCCTGCCAGGTAAATAAATCAGCTTTTATTGCTTTCCACAAGAGAATTTTCCCCTCCTATTTCTTTCTACCTTTATCCAATGGAAATTCAAAGGGGAAATACCAGCAGGGGCTTTTTGTTTTCATTTGGTTTAAAATCCTTTTAAAAAGCTCCTTGTTCACAACCACCCAGGTGGGGAGGGAGGGAACACCCCAAAGTTTTCTTCACAGAACCACCTGTACTCAGGGTTTCTACTGGTGGTCCCAGAGAGGGTCCTACAGCTCCAGGCACCACCACCTCTGCCCTGTGCAGTGTCCTTCCTTTACTGGGGACATGGAGGGACGAGGAAGCCACCGGTCACCCATGGAACCATCCTGAGATCAAGCAAAGGGAGGAGATGGAGGAGAAAACCCATTAGATATATTTGATACAGCAGGACACAGCCCCAACACATCAGTCATCTGGAGATGGGTGTCTGCTGGCAAGCCCAGAGCCACCAGGTCACTCTTGCGTGCGAGATGCTGGTTTGGGTGGAAAGATTTTGTTTGTCAAGGTGGCAGGAGCAGCCACCAGCAGCTTCCTCCTCCTCCTCCTCCATGGCCACAGAGGGCCGAGCCTTCGCTTGGAGCCGCAGTGGGACCACGCTGAGAACAAAAGGCAAAGGGAGAGAAACACGCGGAAAAGGGCTGAGCTGGGCGAGCCCTGAGTGCCACGGGCACCACTGTGGGCAGGGAGGGCACCCGGCCCTGGCTGCTCCTGCCACCCAGCCCATCGTGGGTGACCTGACAAAGCACATGAAGGCTGAGGAAGCTCCCCGTGGGGAGCCCTCGTGGGTCAGACCTTTGGAATGTCACAAAACCGGGTGTTTCGGCCCAGAAAGGGCTGGTTGTTGTACTTACCCCACGTTTACCCGTCCCGCCCTGATGCTGTCTCCAGAGGAAGGTGGCTCAGCACCTCCAGGTCACCGTGGAGGGGTGGGTGGGGGACAGCCAGGGGATCCACTCCACCAGAAGCACCTTGGGGGGGTGGTGGTGGCCCCGGCAGCGTCACCGGCTGCGAGTCCCGTCTGCCGCACGCTTCTGGCACCATCTCCTGGACAAAAGCTTCCCCAGAAACCACCACCAGCAACACTCGCAGAGCGAGTCTGCCAAGTGCTTCCACCCAGCCCCACCTGAGGTACCCCGAGATGCACGTTGAGTCCCCTCCCCACTGTCAACAAACAGTCTGGCCCCATAACTTCAAGCTGTCACCTCCTCCCTCCTCTTTACTCACTCATCCAGTGCTTGGAAGCCAGGCCAGGGACTTGATGGCCGTGGCACCACCAGGACAGGCAGCAGCACATGGCTCCCTCTTGGCTTCTCCAGCTGGAGCCCAGAAACCAGTCAGCAGCTGAGCAAAACCAAGGTAATTGCTTCGTGTTCTTTATGTCTGGTTGTAAACTGCTTGTAATTGGCTAGATGGTGCCAGGGAACGGCGCTGCTGGGTGCTGCTCCCTGCATCCTACCCGGCTGGGACACCAAAGCCCAGACACCCAGATTGCAAGCAGATGTTTAACAGCCTTTTATCACCAACCCCAGTAACACATTCGCCACCAGGCACAGCAACTCCTGCTCTCCCACAGCCACCCCGAGAGCTCCAAACCCTTGCAGGGCTGGTTTCCATAGCTCCCACCAGCCAGCAGGGAAAGGTGCCAGCACAACATCCCTCCAGCTCTTACGAGTGAAAGCTTTTCAACCTCCTCCCCCTTTCCCGTTGCCAGAAGCCTCGTTTAACCTCAGATCTGGCCTAAATTATCTCAGCAACCTGAAATGGCAAGTCTAGGAGAAGCAGCGGGGGAAAAGGTGCTGAATCCAGATGTTCCTGCTGGGTCTTTGTTTCTCCTCAGCACAAAGTCCCTGGGAGAGTCCTGGGAGTGAATCCCAGCTGCTCACAGTCAAAGGCAGCTCCGTGCAAGCAAAAGGGGCACACTCAGCAGCTATTTCCCTCTCTTGAAGAGGTTTCTGGTCTCTGGGGGGGAAGGAAACCAGCCAGAGCTCCCCACAGGGCAGGGAGCAGCTCCCACCAGGCTGTCAGGCAGCAGCGGGGCAGAACAGCAGCTCCACAGCTCTGGATGGTGTGACCTGTGACAAAGACAAGCAGGAATTTATCTCCAGCAGCTTCCTGGGTGATGAAAAGCTCAACATGAGCCAACAGTGTGTGAGTGCAGCCCAGGAGTCAACCATGTCCTGGGCTGCATCAAAAAGATGTTCAGAAGCCAAAGAAGAGGATCCTGCCCCTCTGCTCCACTCTGGGGAGACCCCCCTGCAGTGCTGGGGCAGCTCTGGAGGCCTCAGCAAGGGAAGACCTTTCCTAGGGCCACTTCCAAGCCTCCAGTCCAGCCTGTCAGCACCAGACACCCTGCTCAGCACATTTCTACAGGCAGTGGGGGTTTGCTGGATGGTTTTTTTGAGAAGCAACACACCTGAAAGAACAGAGAAGTCAGTTGACATGTCTAGCAAATGCCACGTGCCACCCAGAAAACAACAGAGGAGGAAAAGGGATGAAAAGCTGACGTGCTCCCACAGCTGGGGCAGCCAGAGCTTCATCACTCACCACCAGCATCAGGAGGGACAGATGGACACCTGCTCCTAATGGGCTCTAATACCTCCTGCCCTCCAGACTAATGGGCAGCTTTTACCAGACTTCATTTCCCTGCCACCACCACCACCCATACGGAGCTAAACCTTGGATGAGATCCAAGTCACAGCCCCCTGAGCTGAGGGTCTCCCTGGAGCCACGATCCTGTCAGGATTCACAGCATCCCTGCCTTCTCCTTCCAGAAGAAACTCGCTTTAGTGGGACTCCACAGCATCATCAACCCAAAAAAGCCATTTTAACATCCACAGCCAGCAGTGGCTACAAAAATAGCAGCTTATTTACTCCCCACGTGCTCTGCTGACAAACAAGTTGGAGAAGATACAGCCACCAGAGCAAGAATTCCTACCCCCAACGCAGAGAAACTGTCAACTCAACTGCAGAGCCCCGTGCTGCTAGAGCAGAGAAGTCCCAGCAGGATCTCCACAACCCAGATGGCATCTGGATGGGCTGCCAGACACTGAGGAGCTTTGGTTTCACGCACCAACGGCAGCACTTGGAGCTGTTTCACTGAATAAAGAGAAATTAGGATGTTCATTTTAAAGGCAGGTTTTGGAGTCAGCAGAAAAAGGGGGTATGAATTTAAAAAATCACTTTAAAAAACCACCACGATGATTATATTCACTTTAAAAACCCATCACAAGGATTATATCCACTTTAAAAACCCATCACAAGGATTACATTCACTACACTCAGGTTTGTTCACTGTTTTCAGAGCATTGCAGGAATTACAAACAATATTTTTCCTTGCCTAGTCCAGCTGTTTTCTACCCATGGAAGCAAAGGGTGGTTTAGAGCAGCCCAGGCAAGGTGCAAGCACAGGGTGAAACATGGAGCACCAGGATATGGCACCATCTGGGCAGCACTTTGAGGCATGAACTAAATGAGTAAATTGAAACCTTTCCCCCAAAAAAGTTTGCTCACAGAGTCATGACTAACCCTTGAACTTGTTCCTGAGATTCCTGTGCCCTGACCACATTGCACGTGGAGATGATGCTCCAGTGACTCATCACCAGTATCTGTGCTGGAGGAAGGTCCTCAGAGGGTGCTGGCCAAGGCCACCCTCATGGAATCACAGAATCATTATGGTTGGAAAAGACCTCGAGGATCAGCAAGTCCAACCTTCATCCCAACATCTCCCTGACCCCCAGACCATAGCCTCAAGAGCTACATCTACTCTTTTTTTAATCCCCTCCAGTGATGGTGACTCCAGCCCCTCCCTGGACAGCCTGGGCCAGTCCCTGACCACTCTGCCAGGAAAGAACTTCTGCCTAATGTCCAATCTAAACCTCTCCTGGCACAACTTGAGGCCATCACCTCTCATCCTATCATTAGTAATTTGGGAGACCAACCCCAGCCTCACCACAACCTCCTTTTAGGTAGTTAGAGAGCAATAAGGTCTCTCAGTCTCCCCTTCGTTCCCCAGCAAGCCCCTGGGAACACTGATTTGTGCCTGAAAACCACTCCAGGCACCTTCAGCCCACAAATCCACACCAGGGGAGGTTGAGGTTGGAGCTGAGGAACAATTTCTTGCTGTTTGGGGTTGCTGTGGGCTGTGCCAGGCTGGGCAGGGCAGTGGTGGAGTCCCCATCCCTGGAGGGGTTTCCAAGCCATGGAGATGTGGTGCTGAGGGACAGGGGTTAGTGGTGGGTTAATGACTGCACTCCATGATCTTAAAGTTACTTCCCAACCAGAACCATTCCCACCAAGAGCCACCATCCTGAGCAGCAGGCCCAACATCCCAGAGAGCACCCAGGCCCTGCACAGCAGCTGAGCCTCACCCTGTCAAAATTCTGGAACCTAAATGATGCCAAAATTCTCTAACCTAAAAACCATGGAGTGATAGAGGCAGCTTTACACAACAAACCCCTTCTTTAAATCCCTTCTAACACAACCCATTCCATGACTCATTAAAAAACTACTCTGGCTAGTGCTACACACCCCCTGAAAAAAGCCCAGAAATACCTTGGAACCCATGAGTTATTCATATTGAAAGTTATGCAAACTAAGCCCAAATCTCCATACTCAGCTTTAATTAAGGCAGCAGAACATTCACAGCCTTGCTTACACCAGGACAACTCCTCATTTGAATACGACTAATTGCACTCACACACTTTGGATTTTAATTTAAAAGCTTCAAAAGGAGCACTTACTATGACAAATTTACTGGTTTGGAAGGAAATGCACAGGGGACAGTGTCTAAATCACCATAACCTCCTCTGAAGCACCACTGGGGATTAAAAAAAAATATTAAATATTCTCATAAAGCTCAACAGACACACAAATAGTGTTCACCTGACAGCTCCCATCAGCCCTGTCAAAGGAAAACAAGCTGGCATTATCTTGCAAAGATCTTTATTACAATTTACAGATTAGTTCTGAATAGTTTTATTATGTACAGAAATATAACTTTAGATATAAAAACCCAACAAACTCGACACAAATCAATTAAAATCTGTAGAAAGCCAATGCTGGAGGTTTTCTAACTTTCTCTAAATTATACAAAAATAAAATCTGAGCATTACAGTTTTGATTTAAAGTTCAACAAGTGTTGTTTTATTTTTTCCTGCCTCACTCAAAGCACTGACACGTGGACACACCCTGTGTGACCACTTAAGGGATGGTAGCAGGGAAATGGTGACAGCCAAGCAGAGGATGCTTCTCAGGTGATGTCCACAGTGATGAACTTAGTGTTAGTTTATCACCTTACTCAAAAACATGAAAGGGAAAAGCTCACCCAAGCAGGTCTCAGTGAGAATCAGCAGAGTTAGACCACAGCACAGGCTGGAAAAAATAATTCCATTATCAAAAGCACTTTATCTGCAGTTTTTAATCTAGTTTACATCCCATTTGTCAGTTGTGGTTGTTCCCACCTGGAGTTTTTTCCAAGCCTCTGCCAACAGTGGGTCAATATTTGCAGGTGTTCATTGACACTGCTCTAAAGCTCTGACAAGCACCAGTAAATCCAGTGGGTTGTCCAGAGTAATTGAAGCACCAGGTTCTCCAAGATCAAAGACACTGGAAGAGTCATGGAAAAATTACTGTAGTGTGTATACATACATATATATTCTACCAAGAGCAATGAACAGCATTTTTACTCCTCAGTCACACTTGGACCATAAATCAACCCATTTTCTGCTGTAATTCTCCATTTTTTAGCCCATGTGTTTTTCCTAAAAACCAAAAAAATTCAAATAAAATTTGTATTAAATATTATACAAGAAAATGAACTCCTAAAAATTAAGTTCAGGATTTCAGGGCACAATTAGAATTTTTGTAACTAAAATAATCTTTTGGAGGAGAATCCCTTTTTTCCTTTAAATGCCACGAGGATAAAAAAATAACATTGCTGCATTGCTTCCAAGTAGCTGCTCAAGTTTCAGCTGATCTTAAGTTTACTTGACAACTCTGCTGTAGTTCACAGTGAATTTCATAACTGTAACACTTCCAAGTTGTAGCAGAGGAAGGTTAATTTTTAAATTCCAAGAACACACTTCATGCAACGAGAAATAAAGTATAAACCCCAACATTCTGGTATTTTTGAGTCAGAATTAAGAGATGGCCAAAAAGAAGGTGCAGAGAAGATTTGTGAAGCTCTTCTCTCCACATACCTCTCATTTTCTTTCAAATTAAAAATTGAAGTCATCACGAGATGACAAATCTGAGGCTGGTTTTGGTTTTTCCCTTACAAAATGGACAAACCAAGGAGCAAATGATCTATTCACACAATTTTTGGGCAAACAGATAGAAAATCTTTGATGTTTGGTGTTTATTCTATCCCATGACCTCGTACCTGCTTGGGTGAGAGCCACACAACATCCCTCAGGTCCAAACACACCCAAACGGTGCCACTTTATTGACTGAAACAACAATTAAACATTGGGAGTTAGGAACATAAATAAGGAGTGTTTTCCTTCCACCTCAACTTTCAGACCCTCAATGTGAAATGTTATTTTGGTACCAGATGAACAAAAGTGCAGACACGTAGAGGTATTAATACTGGCTTCTGGTAAAGAACATGCTGGTTTGCAGCCTTACATCTCTAAGTCAAAGAAAATTCTCCTTAAAACTACCAGAACAAGCATATTGGATACAAAAAAAATGAAGAAACCTCCACTCCACCTTCAGAATCAATTATGGCAGTTACTCTAAGATGAACTTAAGAACTAGGGGCTAGTTCCCTGTGTGTGGCTACCTCAATTCAAACTATCAGCCACAACCTTGAAGCTTTAATTATTGATCAGGATGAGACCTTTCACTGCCCTGAAAGCAAAAGAGGTTTGGTGCACAAGCAGCAAACACCCTTTGGAGCAGTTCTGGGTATTGTTAAATAAAGACAAACCAAAGGGCTTGTAGTGCACCAGAGCTCCCCCAAACCCCTCAGTGCTAGACTGAAATATTAAGACATCCAAGCTGCACATAAACACCCAAACACTACATCACATGCAAAACTGGGATCTTCAAAGGAAGGAACAAACTACCTGCTCTGCACAGTGAAGCTGACAAAATATGTTGAGACTTTTGTACAAGTTAGAGAAAATGGAGAACCACGAGAACACAGCACGTACCACTGGAAACTTTAAATCAAAACTGCAATAACTAGGTTCTGAGCCTCATAAATATCTCCTTCAAAATAGGTTTTGCTTTTTCAAAGTGCAAAAAATCTAACTTAAGAGTCACCACTTCTCCACATGCGGCAGACAAGGCATTTCTGGAATGGACTGAACCTCAAGCAGTCTGAGGGTTACTCCAAAGGAATGCAATCATACCACCCTTCCCCTTGATGATACTCAAAAAGATTCTGGCTGGCTACCAAAATGGGACACGCAGGGATATTGGCTGAATATACTGGGAACAAAGTGCTACAATCCCACTTCTCTCCCCATTTCAAATCAGAACACATGCAGCTGCCACGTCTCGGTTTGAAGATGCTCATGAGTGCTTAGGGTCACACAATCTACCAGCTCTTTTAAGGTGCTAGAAGAGCTCAACCCTCTTGGAGTAGGTTTCCTGGAGTCTATTAAACACTCTTTGCCTATGCTCTGTTGTGAAGCAGTAGCCTATGGCTTCTTCTGTTTCCTGGATACGTTTCTGGAACCTGCAGCCATCTCGGGCAAGCTCTTCCCAGGGTCCTTTGCGATCCTCCTCACTGCTTATGTAATACTCAGTAACTTTTTCAAGGAAGGTTACCTGGAAAAGACAAGTCATTTCACAAGGTGTTAACCAAACATGCAAAAGGAGCTTCAGACTTACTTGCACGTATTTGTTTTTTTAATATCTGAAATAGCCAAAAGCCTCAGATATGTTATCAGTCCGTGCCAGGTCTCTGCACCACCCATTTTCACTCCTCAGCTTTCAAAGTGACCAGTGGCTCTACTAAAAGTAGTTTTCAAACTACTACAGAGCTCCTAAACAGCCTCTTCATGCTGACACAGATCACACAATGTTCTCTGGGCAGCAACACCCCCCATGATGTCAGTTACTGGGTTATAACCTCACACAGAGACAGTTCAGGCAGGTTACTGAGGACATGCCGGGACACTGAGAAATGTTTTACCAGCCAAAACCTCTGATTGCTGGAGCTTACATAATAAAAAAAAAAAGGAGGAATCATTGTTCTGTAGAGTAAGCAATCATGTGAGTCAGCTCACAGAGCAGCTCCAGGGAAAGGAATCACACAGTGCTTGCATCTAAGGAAGCAACACTCATCACCACGTGACTGGAACAAACCTTTCCAGGGCTGGTATCAAATCCCACTGTATTCAAGTTCATGTAAGGAAACAGACTCAAAGTCATGGCACTTTAAAATATGTATGGAAGCTTTCATTCTATTTTTAAAAACTATTAAGCTATTTTAAGAAAGGAAACTTAAAGGCTCAGGATCTAAACTCGACAACATTTAGGCAATTTCTATACTAAGGATTTAGGTCTTTCTGTTAGTGTGTGATAGAAAAGCCAGACTGCTCTAGGCTCCTCCTGCATGAAGCTTTTCATTTAGCTGCAAAAACTGTAGGACAAACTAATGAGCTGTCAACTCCATCAACCCTCAGAGCAGGACTGGTTCCTGAAGACAAGCCAGACACTGTTACAAATTCACAGCTGCTTCTGGAGGGTCAGGAAAAAATGTGGGGAGGAACAAAAACTTGCTGCTCCATCATCCTGAAGCAGGATGTGCTGCATCCTCTTCCCTGGAGTCCTTCAAGGTGAGGCTTCCTGGGGCTCTGAGCAGCCTGCCCTAGGTAGAGATGTCCCTGCTGGTGGAGGGAGGTTGGGCCAGATGAGCTCTGGAGGTCCCTTCCAGCCTCAAACATTCTATGGTTCCTACATTTCCTTAACCCAGGGCCCAAGTTTCACTCCCAGTTCATGCTAACACGAGGAGTGGAGAGTGAGGTTGGATTTGTGGTGGAGCCATCTTCAGCCTTCACAGAGAACAGGAGCAGTTCTGGAAGGGATGACCTACAGGGATAACCAGCAGTTGAGGGTACAGAACCATCAGATTTTCCTGAAGGCAACCTTCAGAAGTCACAGAATCAATGTCAGGGGTTGGAAAGGACCTTGAAAGATCATCTAGTCCAGTCTCCCCACCAGAGCAGGACCACCTAGAGCAGGTCACACAGGAACATGTCCAGGTGGGTTTTAAATGTCTCCAGAGAAGGAGACCCTAATTCCAGTGTGGTGACCCCAAATCCCAGTGAGAGCAGGGCCAGCAGAGCCCAGTGTCAGTGCACAGCCAGCTCAGAAGTGAACCAAAACACTCACAGGTTTTATGACTTAACAAACATATTGTTGCTGTTTGATTGCAGGAGGCCAGACAGGAAAGAGCCTTGAGTGGAATGAATGAGTTGGGAGGTTTCTGGGGAACCCCTCAGTGACTGTGGGGCTGTTTCACAGCCACACCTCATCATCTGCTTCCAAGCTGTTACATCAGCCCATCCCTCTGTGAGTTCCTACCTTACACCTTTTTACATCAGTCTGAGACACCCCTGGGGACAACTCCTTGTAACATCAGGCTAAATATTGCATCTAGGTCACCCTTCTTTCACCATGTCAGAGTCAAACACACATTATTTAAAAAAATACTATGGGGACATGTAGATCCCTGAGCAGGGCAGGATTTTTGGTGGCACAGGATGACCTGAGGGCAGAGCAGGGCTCACAGGTTCCACCTTGGGCCACTTCCAACTGTCAGTTTCAAAGCACTTCCCACAGGAAATGTTTAACTTTGGAATATTTTCTATTTACATTAAAATGTAACAGTTTAGCCCTGTGAACCATGACGTCTGTAACCACCACCGGCCCCAACAACAACAGGAATGAAGGTACCTCCAAGCCAGGCTCTCACTTAAAGGAACAAACCAACCCCTCTGCTAGAAGAACACTAAAAAAAGCATCACACAAGCTTTGCTGTGACATTTTGTTACATCAGTGTCTCACCCTGGGACCTGGCATCACAAGTTATCACTCATACAAACGACTGAGATATCAAGCAAGACTCAGACATAATGGCTGAAAAAACATCTTGGACAAAACCTCTGAGTTTTTAAGCTCTGAGAGGAGGAATCTGGGTTTATTTACCTGAATCCTAGCACATGTCCCAAGTTTTTTAATGCACAGACTCCTCATAAACACACTACACTTCCAGTCTGTGCTCAGAAGCCCAGCTGTAAACACATTTTCTAAACGACTGCTGGATTAAAGTCTCTTAAATGGCAACAGAACTGAACTGTGGCATGGCAGAACCCACAACAGAAGAGTTCTTTCTACTCCAGAAGACGTTTGTAACTCAAGCAGGCTTGGCACAAGTACTAAAATGTTTACAAGGCTTTAAGTCTCCATTACACCACGTCCAAAGTCCTGAAATACTTTTACCAACATTATTCATAAAAGGAAACTGTACTTTCCAGAGGAAAATCTTACGTCACAGTTCTCCTGTTTCCTTGATGACAGAAACTACGTTACAACACAAATAAGAGAGTGAAAATTGCTTCTTAAAAGGGAAGCAAAAGTTGAAGTTGAGCAAAGAAATTTAAAAAAACCCCCAATGTGCCTTGTGCCACTGAATTACGGAATCTACCATCACGTGTAAAGGATGAGACACACTCATTTCAGCCAAATAATTAGAGCATAAGCTCATGGGGACACGATCTGCTCACCGCTGTGGAATCCTGGCACCAGTGACCTCACCCACTCACACACTACTCAGCCCAACGTGGCTTTGTTTGGTTTTTCTCTGTTTATCCCCCAAACACAACCCCATAAAGGAAGCACATACCTTTTTCCGCTTGGTGCTGGTACATTTCTGAACAGAAAGGATGCCCTGCTGTACAATGTCAGTGAGCCCACAGTTATGTTTTTCCAGCTGCACCCGACAGACAGTTAAGTGACTATGCTCAGAAGTGACCAAACTTGGCCTCTCTGCCCCTTTCAAACCAGGCGTCCCTTTTTTCTCTGCTGTTTGAAAGGCTGCCTTGAAGTTTAAAGGATTATACGGGTCATCTGAGGTACAGAAGGAGTTCCAAAGTTTCAAGTTTTCGGCCTCATCCACGCTGCTACAGTCCCACTCGTCCTCCTCTTCAGAATTAGAGTGAGAAGAGCCTGAGGACTCTTCTGCCCACGAAGAATCTTCCTCCTCCACCTCCTCCTCTTCCACATCCGACATATCCTTCCCCGGATCGCTGGAAGATGTCTGAATGGTGGCTGTGAAGTTCTGAGGATTGTAAGGATCCAAACTGTAGAAGGAATTCCAGAGATGAAGCCTTTCCCCGTCCTGACTCCCGGCGTCTGAGTCCGAGGGGAGTCCTTCGCTGTCAAACCCATCATCATCATCATCCCAGTCTTCCTCATCATCCGCACTCTCCTCCCCACTAGAGACTCCCCCAATTATATAGTCTATTAATTTATTCGCGCAGGCAGGTCGGGCGGAAACTGGAAGGTTCTGCTCTATTTCGGAGTCTTCATCATCCTCCTCCTCAGTCAAGGGTTCCCTCTCAATTGGTCCCTTCTCAGGTGAAGTCCGTATCCCTTCCCGCTCCAAGGGATCATCTCCGGGTTGTCTCCCCGTGTCGTTCGGCTCCTCGGGCCGCTTCACCTCCTCGGCACGGCACCGCCGTCCTCCTACTTCTCCTCGACAAACGTCCTTGTGCTGCTGCTCCTCCTCCAGGCTGTGATAGCCGTGGTCCGGCTCTGGCACGGCCAGGCCACCGCTCGCCAAATGCCACCGCTGGAGAAAAGCCAAGCGCTTGCTGCGGAGAAACTCAACCTCGGGCAAACCGCCGCGGGCGGGGCAGCCTGGCCAGGCCTCCGCGGGGACCTCAGCTCGCAGGGGCTGCGGCAGATGGCTCTTGCCGGAGCAGCCGGCCTGGCCTTGCTCGGGGTCCAGCACGTACATGTCCACTCGCGGTACGGGGAAGGGCAACAGGCTGCTCCGCATCAGCCCGGTTCTCCAGAGGCCCGGCAAAGGCTCCATGACATCCTCTCGCCCCTTCTCCGGGGTCTCCTCCGGCCACGACAGCGTGTCCTCGGCCCAGTCCAGCGAGGAGGCCGGCTCCGATAGCAGCAGCAGCGGCGGTTGGGGGCCCTTGGCGGGCGCGGTGGCGGGGCAGAGAGCACTGCTCAGTGCGGGGCCGGGCAGCAGCCGCTGGAGCAAAGCGGGTAACGGGGAGAGGAGCTGCGACACCAGCCGCAGCCAAGAAAAAGGCGGGCTCGCCTGAGGCGAGGCGCCGGCGGGGGCCGCGCTGGGCCCGGCCAACTTAGGCCAGGCCGCGGCGAAGCCCAGCCGGGCCCACCCCAGGCCGGGGCCGGCGGGTTCCCGGCCGCTCGACTCCATGAGCGGCGGCGGTGGTGGCGGCGGAAGGACGAGAAGACTCTTCAGCGTTCCCAGCGGTGCGGTCGGGTCTGCGGAGCGGCGCTCCGTGGAGGGGCTGCGTTGCGGCGGTGCGGGCGGGCTGCGGGCGGCTGCGCTCGGTCTCTGGACTCCATCCTGCTTGCGGGCGGCGGCACAAAATGGCGGCGCGGGGGCGAGCGCGGATCATCAACCCTCCCGCCTCAGGAGCCACCCTCGAGGGGCGGGGCGCAACCGCCGCGCAGGCGTCTGTCCGCCCCCTTGACGTTAGGGCGCGCCGCCGCCTCCCATTGGACAGCGGCGCGGCGTCGACGAGGCCCCGCCCCTCAAGGGGCCGTCTGCAGAGAGGAGGCCCCGCCCCTTCCTCCGCTTGCCGATTGCATCAGCCGGAGGGCAGCTGGAGGCACCGCGGCAGCGCCCCCTCTGGCGGCGGCGGGAGCGGCCCCGACCGCGCCTGAGAGGCGGGGGATAAACAGCCCCGGGGATCTCATGGAATCACGGAATGTCAGGGGTTGGAAGGGACCTCCAAAGATCATCCAGTCCAACCCCCCTGCCAGAGCAGGATCACCCACAGCAGGTCACACAGGAACACGTCCAGGGGGGTGTTGAATGCCTCCAGAGAAGGAGACTCCACAACCTCCCTGGGCAGCCTGGGCCAGTGTCTGGCACCCTCACCAGGAAGAAGTTTCTTCTCCTATTGATGTGGAACCTCCTCTGCTCCAGCTCACACCCATTGCCCCTTGTCCTATCACTGGGTGTCACTGAGCAGAGCCTGGCTCCATCCTCCTGACACTCTCCCTTAATGTATTTATAAACATTAATAAGGTCACCCCTCAGTCCTCTCCAAGCTACTCCCTCAGCCTTTCCTCACCAGGGAGATGTCCCACTCCCTTCAGCATCTTTGTGGCTCTGTGCTGGACTCTCTCCAGCAGTTCTGTGTCCTGCTTGACCTGAGGGGCCCAGAACTGGACCCCTCAGACAAGAGACATTCCAGTCCCTTCATCATCCTTGTAGCCCCCGTAGATGCAGGTAGAAGTGTGGGCAGATGTGCAGGCAGCAGTTTTGGCCAAGGTGTGGGCAGATGTGCAGGTAGACGTGCAGGCAGCTATGCAGGCAGGGCACACACACCACCCTGTGAGTTTCATCTCCTTTATTTTCTCACCACCGTGTTACAGGCCGGAGGGTCCCGACCGCAGGAGGGTGCCAGCTCCAGCCGCCCCAACCGCTGCTGGGGCCGGGCTGCTCCCCCTTTCGCCCTCCACCTCCAGCTAGATACAATATTTAAAACTTTTAATATAAAGGTTAAGTTCATTATTCTCGATCCTGAGAAACATTTCGTCCGTTTACGGAGCTCTCGCTGTAAACAAAGCACCACAGGCACCAAGCCCGCACCCCGGCGCAGGCAGCCCCGGCTCGGGGGCCGGACGGCAGGTGAGGAGCCGGGATGTCCTCATGGGGATGGGAAGAGTGGCCAGAGGTCCCCTTCCCATGGCCTTGAGGGGGTCAGCCACACAGAACCGGCACCGTGCACGGCCCTGCCACCGCCACCCCACTCTCCTTTGGGAGACGATACCCCCAGGATGGGAATTAACCAGCTCCAGGCAGGCAGCTCCTGGCTGGAGATGTCCCCAGGGCTCTGCGGGTACCTCTGCAACTCCTGCCCTCTCCTCCCCGCCCCACTGCCCGGCCGCACGCTACTTGTTATTAAAAAAAATTAAAATACAGATATCCCAAAGGAAGAAATACCCCCCCAAGCGCCCCACCGCTCCTCCCACCCCTCCCTCCCCGCGTTGCTCCCTTGACACAAGGTAAACTTAAAAAAGAAGGCGCCTGAGGCAGCGCCCATCGGTGCCCGCGCCCCACGGGCACGTCCCGGGGTGGGCACAGAGTCCTGGGGCCCCCAGCTCTGGTGGTGGGACCTCAGAGGGTGCCGTGGCCGCGGGATCCCAGAGCGAACCAGCCCATCTTCTCCTGCGCCAGGTCAAGGTCGTGCAGGCGGATGCCGACCTCCCCGAGGAGGATGTTCTCCCAGAAGCCTTCCTCGCTCAGCACGCTCAGGCGCAGCTCCCGCTGCTGCAGGTCCCCCCTGGGGATCCCGTCGTAGACCAGCTGTGGGGCAGAACGGGGCAGAGCCTCAGACACAGCACCTCCAGGACCTCCCCATCCCCACGGAATCATAGAATTGGTTTGGTTGGAAGAGACCTTTCAGATCATGGAGTTCAACTGTTCCCCCATCCCTGCCAGGGCACCACTAACCCCTGGCCCTCAGCACCACATCTCCACGCCTTGGAAACCCCTCCAGGGATGCGGACTCCACCACTGCCCCGCCCAGCCTGGCACAGCCCTTCACAACCCTTTGGGGGAAGAAATTGTTCCTCATGTCCAACCTAAACCTCCCCTGGGGCAACTTGAGGCCGTCTCCTCTTGTCCTGTTGCTCGTTCCTTGGGAGAAGAGCCCAACCCCTCCTCACTCCAACCTCCTTTCAGGAGGTCTCCCCCGAGCCTCCTTTTCTCCAGGCTGAACCCCCCCAGCTCCCTCAGCTGCTCCTCACCACACTCCTGCTCTAGACCCTTCCCCAGCTTCATTGCCCTTCTCTGGCCACGCTCCAGCACCTCCCCCACGTACCATCTCATTGTAGGTGGGGTTGCAGGTTTTTCGGGCCACTTTGGTTTTCCTCTTGGTTGTTTTTTGGGGGTCAGGCAGCAAGTAGGTCTTGACGTAGGGGTCAGGGTCATTGCCATCCTGCAACGGTGGCTGTGGGGCAGAGGAGGGGACACCCCATGAGCACAGCAGTGGGTCAGACCCTCACCCCACTGCCACCGGGCACCGTGCACCTACCAGCCCCCGGATGTGCATCACCATGATGAAGAGCTTGTTGTTCTTGTAGGAGATGGAGAGCTTCACCTCGCCACCGACCTTCCCCAGGGGCCGAGCCCACGTGGCATCTGGGGAGGAGGAGAGGAGGGACGTGGATGGGACATGGGTGGGATGGGCACCATTGTCCCACGTGGTGCCAGCTGGCTGCCATCCCCCCTTTACCTGCTGGCTTTGGGGTTGGGTTGGTGCCAGCTGCCTTCTCATCCCGTGGCAGGGGGTGGAAGAAGGTGTAGATGAGGTCACACTGCGGGGTGAGGAGGTGACATTAGTGGTGACCACATCCCCCACCATTCAGCACTGGTGCATGAACCAACGCTTTACGGTTTGGCCTCCAAGCACTTTCCCAGCCCCATCCCCACCTCTCAGGAGGCAGCAGCCCCCCCTCCACCCACCCTGGGACCCCCCCCAGCTCCACACCTCTGCCACCTCGGGGGCAGCGTGGATGAGGTGCCAGATGTAGCCGTTCAGCTCCTCCTTCCGCCGCTCGGCCACCGCTTCCCCCCGCGACCGCCCGATGACGAACCTGCTGGGGAAGCTGCGGGGATGGACACACTCAGCAGAGCCCAGGGGGGTGCTGGGGAGCCCCGGGGGTCTGAGGGGGTCTGTGGGGGTACCTGGGCAGCAGCGAGGAGGGGAAGAGGAGGCGCAGCTTGTTGTGCAGCTCCTGGAACTCCTCGAAGGTGCGCTGCACGAAGGTCACCTCGCCCGGGCCGTCCCGCTGCACCTTCACCACGTAGGTCTGAGGAGAGATGGGGCTGTGACAGGGGATGGGGAGCCCGGATGGGGCCGAGGAGAAGCAGTGGGACAGAACCACCCGAGCTGTCCCTTTGCCTGTCCCCAAGGGTCCCCACTCACGTAGCCCTTGCTGGGGTTGAAGACCCTCTCGTGGCGGCAGAGGAAGACGTCGCGGATCCGGCCGGACGTCTTGATGGTGTGGGTGCGGGGGGCGAAGGAGAGGGTGGGGCGGGCGTCAGAGCCCGTGAACTTCATCTGCGCCAGGTTGTGGATGAAGAAGTTGAGCTTGGTGGCCACGCTGCCCAGGCTGGACTCGATCAACCTGCAACGAGGCCACCACACGCTCAGCACAGAGAAAAGCATCAATGTGCTGAGCCAGAGCTGGTGCCTCCTTGTGAGGGCTCCCTCCATCCTCTCCTGCCCCATCACCATGTCCTCTACCTGGTGAAGTAGGTGGTGGCATCAGCATCAGAGTCCTGTGGCCTCAAGGCATCATAGACGTACTTGAGGTCCTCCAGGTCGGAGAGCTCGGGGATGCCACAGGACAGCATCTGGGAGGCAAGGCAAGGGGTGAGGGCAGGTGGAGGCAGGAGAACCACTGGGGGGTAGGGGTGTGTGACCCCAAAGCTCTCACCAGCCCCAGCAGGTTGAGGAAGAGGTGGGTGTGCTTGCGGATCAGGTTGTAGGCCTGGCAGCAGAGGTCCACGAAGTCGTGGAAGCGGCTGGAGGGCTTGTCCCCGCCGTTGATGACATACGCCATGTCTGAAGTGAAGACAAACGGTGCCCGGTCCCTGCACCATGGAGGGGGGGGTCACAAAGTGACCACGGCCAGTCCCCCACCAGGACCACAGCGTGAGAGTTCACCCCATGAAATCGGAGTGAACTCTGAAGCTAAAGAGCTGCAGCCCCGCAGGGATGAGGCCCAGGTGAGGGGGAAGGAGATGCTGGAGGCACTTCTCACCTCTTGATGTTGCCAAACATCTGCGCGTGGCCCAGGAACCTGCCGAAGTCGATGTGAAACATGTGGCCAGTGGTCTTCAGCATGATGTTGTCGTTGTGCCTGTCACAGATCCCCAGCACGTAGGTGGCCACACAGCAGCCGGCGCACGAGTAGATGAAGTTTTCCACAGCCTGGGAGGAGGGAGGGAAGGAGCAACCAGGATGGGGAAAGGTTGGTTGGGAAGCAAAGGGTCTTGTCAGTGGAGAAAGGGGTGCATGAGGAGCAGGGACCCAGCCAAGCTCCTCCTCACCTTCTCATACTCATCCTCCTCAGGGTTGTGTTTCTGCAGCCAGTCTGCCAGTGGCCGGTCTTTGAAGGAGCCCGTCACACCATGCTCCACCTGGATTTTCCGTAGGGTCTCCGCGTTGGGGATCATCTCCACCATGCCTGGCGGCCAAGACAGCACAGTGAGACCCATCCATCCCACCTGGGGGGCACCGAGACCCCAGCTCTGCTTTGCCACCAACCCAGACATCACTTTTGAGTGACAACCTCTAAAGCCAGGCTGGTGGGATCAGACCCGAAGGTGGATCACAGCAGCTCCTCTCCAGTAGAGTCCCAGGACCTCCTGTGTCATCACCAGCCCCAGAGCACCTCGACCTGGGGCCCAATGTGGCTGGGGAATGTCCCAGTGCTGAGTTACCTCGCCCACGGCCGGTGGAGAAGCAGCGGAAGATGACCATGCGCATGTCCAGCCCCTCCTGCACCCAGATCTTGTTCATGATCCGGATCATCTGCAGCGTCAGCATGTCCTGCCGCAGGTCATCGCCACACTGCCAGCCCGTGGGAAGAGCCATCAGAGATGGGGGGACAAAGCTGAGCCAGCCCCACACCAACCAGGGCAACCATGATGGGAGTTTGGGCATCACCAGCAGGACAGGCTCACCTTGAAGATAACTCGGATGTTTTCCCCAAGGGGATCAACATTCTGGAAGGAGAGCTTCAGGGGGACGGCGTTGGAGTTGAAATAGGAGCAGTCCTGTCGCGGGGAGGAATCAATCACAGAATGTCAGGGGGTGGGAGGGACCTCCAAAGATCATCTAGTCCAACCCCCCTGCCAGAGCAGGATCCCCCACAGCAGGTCACACAGGAACACGTCCAGGGGGGTTTTAAACATCTCCAGAGCAGGAGACTCCACAACCTCCCTGGGCGGCCTGGGCCAGCGTCTGTCACCCTCACTGGGAAGAAGTTTCTTCTCCTGTTGATGTGGAACCTCCTCTGTTCCAGCTCACACCCATTGCCCCTTGTCCTATCACTGAGCAGAGCCTGGCTCCATCCTCCTGACACTCTCCCTTAATGTATTTATAAACATTAATAAGGTCACCCCTCAGCCCGTGAGGGGTGGCAGAGGAGCCGCCCCTGGACCTCCCCATCTCTGGCACTCACCCGGGGCACGATGCCCTTCACCAGCAGGCTGGGGCTGAGCGGCAGCCGGCAGGACCCGTGGGTCTTGAAGAACTGCTTCACGTCCTCCAGCCCCTCACGGAGGATGCCCTGCGCGGTGGGCACGACATGGGATGGGGTGAGCATGGGATTGAGAGCTTGGCACCCCCCTGAGCCCCCTCCCATCACCCCAGCACCCACCTGCCGTGCAGATGGGGCAGCGTCCCGCACTTGCTGGGCCAGCCTGGCCAGGGTGTTGACGAGCAGGCACTGCCGGTCAAACTCCTCCCGCAGCCCCTTCCCGCAGCAGCAGAGCAGGGCTGCCAGCAGGTACTGGTAGCGGATGCTGAACTGGGAGTCCTTGAGGCCATCCTTCAGCAGCCTGCAGGGAGCAGGGGTCAGGCAAGCCCCGGGGAACCCCCTCCGTATCACTCCTGAGCCCCCAGAACCCACCAGAAGAAGTAGTGGGTGATCTTGAGGTCGCAGATGGCTCTCTTCAGGAGGAAGCGCACCAGCGGGCTGTCCAGGTAGCACTCGTACTTCAGGGCCTGGAGAGGGGACAGTTTTGGGACACAGCCCTGGCAGGCACCCCACGCCACATCCTCCCAGTCCCACCACACACCTGGACCAGCTGGGGCAGGTAGTCCAGCAGCTCGGTGTCGGAGATGGAGTCGATCCACTGCACGGCTGTTCTCCTCACCTCCTGGTCTGGGAACCTGCAGCCAGGACAAGCATCATGGGGTCAGCATCCTCAGCATCCCCACCACTGCCCTCTCCCCACGCTGGGAGGGCAGCAGCACCAGAACATGCACATCCCTGGTGGCACAAACCACCCCCCATGGGTGGCTTACGTGGCGTGCAGGAGCCCCAGGGCATCTTGGTGGCTCATGTAGGTCCACTGGCTGAGCAGGGCGTAGATGTCGGGCAGACAGGCCCACTCCCAGCTGGGGGCACTGGCCAGCAGCATGGGCAGGGCACCAGGAGCTGAGTGGCAATAATAACGCTTCTCCCACAGCCTCTTGCGGTCAGCATCCATCAGCCTAGGGCAGGGGGGGCACGGGGGGCACACGGCTCAGGGTCAGGGCAAGGGAGGGGATGGCATGGATAGGGTGGAGCTGGCAGGTTGGGGATGTGGCATCCCTCTGCCCCTACCAGACCTCTAGGATCATTAAGTCCAACCGTTGTCCAACATCTCCCTGACCCCCAGACCATGGCCCAAAGCTCCACATCTCCTCGTTTGTTGAACCCCTCCAGGGATGGTGACTCCAGCACCTTCCTGGGCAGCCTGGGCCAGTCCCTGACCCCTCTGCCAGTAAAGAACTTCTTCCTAATGTCCAATCTAAACCTCCCCTGGTGCAACTTGAGGCCATCACCTCTTGTCCTGTCATGAGTTACTTGGGAGAAGTAACACCAGCCTCCTCTTCAGCACCCTCCTGTGCAGCGGGTCCGGGCACAGCTGCTGACACTTGATCCTCCCATTTATAGCCAGTGCTGGAGGATTGTGGCCAGCCTGGCTGTGCTGGGATGGATGAGGGGCCAGGCAGCTGTCCCTGCTGGGGGGACGAGGCTGGAGAGACCCTTCCCAGCGTGCTGGAGGACTGAGGACAGGCAGCTGTGGGCACCCACCGGGAGCCAGAGGCAGGGTTGGACCCTCACATACCCCTGTGCAGTGGGTGTAGCAGTAGGATCCCCCCTGGGAGGGTGATTCCACCCCCAACCCCAGGTTACATACCAGTAGAGTGATTTCTTTTGCATCGCCTCACGCAGTTTGCTCTGGTCCTCCTCCCCCAGGCTGCCAAACTCGTACTTGGGGCTGAACTCGGCGGCCGGGGGGCTGGTGAACTTCACCTCAAAGGCAGAGGTGGGGAAGTCGATCTGGGGCAGAAGCAGGGGGTGAGTGGGGGCCACAGGCAGAGCTTGGGGTGTGTGTCCCCTCCCGAGCCCACCACCACCAGGACCTACCTGCAGGATGACGCTGTCGGGCTGGTGGAAGTTGGGGGCACTCGACCTGGCTCTGGAGTTGTCCTGAGTGGCTGGCCACAAGCCCAGGAGCTTTCTGCCACAGGTCAGGACCCTGGAGGAGAAGGAAAGGTGAGAGCTTGGCACTGGGGCCAGGAGGGTGGCACCACCGCAATGATGCTGAGTCAAAGCTCTGGGGACCCTCCTGTCCCACCCCAGGGATGCCAGTGTGCCCATTCGTGGTGGGACCCCCCCCAAACGTACTGCCTGAAGTTGAAGAGGGGGGTGGTGACCCAGCCCAGGGCCTCGGGCACCCGCCGCTGCTTGTTGGCGTCGGAGGAGCTGCCGGGGGGGGGCACGGGCACGGCGAAGAGCGTGACGCTGAGCAGGGTCTCCCGGGGCAGACGGTTCACCTGGACGGGGAAGCAGATCCTGCAAGAGAGCAGCCCTTGGCTCAGCCCTGCTGGGATGGGCACTGCCAGCCCCCCAGGGCACCGGCCACCCCCCGCCTTGGGATGCCAAGCGTGTCCTGGGAGAACCCAGCCCAACAGATGCCTTGGCCGCTGGCACTGGTGCCCCCCTTGGCATGGGGTGGAGGTCCCACATCATGGGGGGCAGCCGGGTTTGGGGAGAGCTCATGTACCCCAGTCTTCTCCTGGCACCGGGGAGCTCTGCTGCTCGCTGTCCCGGGAAGGTGACCGCCATGGAGGGGCCCCCACCACACACTGACCTCGTCCCACGGCCTGGGGGGAGCTCCGGGGGGGACCCCGGGGATGAAGCTCCTCTCCGATGCTCCCGGGGAGCCCAGGGCAGCAGCTACATCCCTCCCGTGGGTGGGCACAGGCAGGGGGTTGCCCCACCGAGGGGACCGGCTGCGTCCCGCTGGCTGCTCAGCGCCCGTCCTTGGGGGCACCGGCACCTTCTAAAATTATCCTGTCCCTAAAATTACCCCCCTCCACCACCCCGAGCTGCTGCCAACGCCGGCTCCCGGGGCTATTTTAGGAGCAGATCCCCTTTCCCGGGTGCAAACACACAGGCCCTGGGAGGGCAGGGCTGGTGCTATTCCCAGGGATGACACAAGAGCTTCCAATACCCAAAAATCAGGGAGAGGCGTGGAGAGGAGGAGGAGGAGGAGGAGGAAGGCAGGGTGGCTGGGTATGGATGCGGGACCCCCCCTGCCCACCCCACAACCAGGGTGCTGCCTTACTGCTGGTCCCATATGATGAGGTGGAAGAGGTATTTGTAGACGTGGGCCTTCCTGGTGAGCAGGGGGCTGCACAGCTCCTTGCCACCATGGCTGAGGGAGCAGGAGAGGTAGAAATCTTCATAGCTGCAAGAGGAATGGAGACAACCATGAGCTAGGGGTGGGGGGCAGAAGAGCCAGGACCTGGGGGTTCACCCCACCATGGGGCAAACCCAACACTAGCAGGATGGGGAGGATGGAGATGGAGAGGACGGAGATGGAGAGGATGGAGATGGAGAGGACGGAGATGGAGAGGACGGAGATACCGACCCTCTGCATCATCCCCAGAGAGTTCGGGAGGGGGGCACAGAGCCAGGAGNGCACCGAGGCACCTAACAAAGGAGCTGATGTGGGGTGAGGGCAGCCCGGCCCCGCTGCACCGGGGCCATCTGTCACATCCCCGGAGCTTGGAGAGATGCTGCAGCCCCCGGGAGTTGTGGGGTTGGGAGGGGAGAGCAGGGCAGGGATCATCCCACCCAGGGACTCAGCCGGCTGTGAGCATCCCTCGCTGCCTGGGGAGTACCAGCATCCTCATCCTCACAGAGTCATAAGATTATAGGATCGTAGAATCATAAAATCATAGAATTATAGAATTGTAGAATCATAAAATCATAGAATTGTAGAATTATAGAATCATAGAATTGTAGAATCATAAAATCATAGAATTGTAGAATTATAGAATCATAGAATTGTAGAATCATAAAATCATAGAATTGTAGAATTATAGAATCATAGAATTGTAGAATCATAAAATCATAGAATTGTAGAATTATAGAATCATAGAATTGTAGAATCATAAAATCATAGAATTGTAGAATTATAGAATCATAGAATTGTAGAATCATAAAATCATAGAATTGTAGAATTATAGAATCATAGAATTGTAGAATCATAAAATCATAGAATTGTAGAATTATAGAATCATAGAATTGTAGAATCATAAAATCATAGAATTGTAGAATTATAGAATCATAGAATTGTAGAATCATAAAATCATAGAATTGTAGAATTATAGAATCATAGAATTGTAGAATCATAAAATCATAGAATTGTAGAATTATAGAATCATAGAATTGTAGAATCATAAAATCATAGAATTGTAGAATTATAGAATCATAGAATTGTAGAATCATAAAATCATAGAATTGTAGAATTATAGAATCATAGAATTGTAGAATCATAAAATCATAGAATTGTAGAATTATAGAATCATAGAATTGTAGAATCATAAAATCATAGAATTGTAGAATTATAGAATCATAGAATTGTAGAATCATAAAATCATAGAATTGTAGAATTATAGAATCATAGAATCATAGAATTGTAGAATTATAGAATCATAGAATTGTAGAATCATAGAATCACAGATTGGTTTGGATTGGAGAGGATCTTTAAAGCTCATCTGGTCCACCTCCCCTGCACTGAGCAGGGACATCTGCAACTAGAGCAGGTTGCTCAGAGCCCAACCTCCCCTGCAATGGTTCCAGGGATGGGGCAGCCACCACCTCTCTGGGCAACCTCCTCTCACCACCTTCAGTGCTAAAATTTTCTTCCTTCTCTCTAGTCTAAATCTCCCTCTTTTAGTTTAAACCCATCACCCCTTGTCCTGTCCCAGCAGGTGCTGCTCAAAAGTCTGTCCCCACCTTTCTTACAGATCCATTTAAGCCCTGCAAGGCCACCAGAAGGTCTCCCTGGAGCCTTCTCTTCTCCAGGCTGACCAAGCCCAACTCTCCCAGCCTGGCCTCCCAGCAGAGCCACCCCTGCTGGCTGGTTTAACACGGGGCTGAGCCCCAGGCTGGGCTGGGTGAGGTGCGGGCAGGTCCCTTACCTGGCAGCCCAGGTGATGGGGATGCGGTGGGTGGCGTAGACGGTGAAGGCGAGGGGGCAGGAGAGCAGCCGAGCCTCCTGGGCCACCCCCTGCTCCCGGCTCCCGGGCACGGCCGTCTGGAAGTCGGCGTTGAAGGTGCTGCAGTAGAGCTCCACCAGGTTGAGGATGGCGGCCGTGAGGCTCTCCACGATCCTCTCTGAGGGGAGGTGGGACAGGGGTGAATTGGGGGGTGCCGGCCCCGCTGACCCCCACCCTGTCCCTCTGGAGGGACCCCCGGATAAAGTGGGAGGATTTCAGGCTTCTCATTCTGCTGAGTTCACGGGGAGCAACAACAGCCACCACTGCCTGAAACCCTCTTTTCTTAACCAGAGCAGTTCAAACACATTTTTGGCCTTAATAATTGAAGGGGTGGGGTTTGAAGATCATAGAATCATTACGGTTGGAATGGACCTCGAGGATCATCAAGTCCAACCTTCATCCCAACATCTCCCTGACCACCAGACCATAGCCTCAAGTGCTACCTACTCATTTTTTAAACCCCTCCAGGGATGGTGACTCCACCACCTCCCAGTGCCTGACCACTCTCTCAGTAAAGAACAAAGATTAAAAGCCCCAAGAACTTGACCCCAGAAGGGGAGGAGGAAAACAGAAATACCTCGATTTTCCTTCTTGGCCAGAACATTTGGATCCTGTTGAGGGAAAAAAAAAAAGGAAAAAAAAGAAGAAACCACAAGATCAACATGAGAACCAGCCCCTTGCTGTCAGCAGGAGCTTTACGTAACCAGCCCAGGGCTGCTGGAGCAGCTGCCTGCTCCCAGCTATTGAGGAATTTTCCACGTGGTGTGATGGGAGGAAGGGGGAAAAAGTCAGATGTGAAAACGTCCTTCCCTGCTGCACCTCCTGGTCTTGAACCCCACAAGGACCAGTCCCCCCATCACTCACCTTCTGGATCTTGGGCTGCATGCGGGAGGGGCAGGGGGGCATCTGGTTGAGGGCTGCAGTGATCTCCTGGGACTCCACGGCAGCCAGGGCGTTGCAGATGGCCATGACCGACTGGATCACCCGCTCTGCCTTCAGTGGGAAGTCTCCCTGGAGAGCAGAGAGGGGCTGATGTGGGACCCCCAGGCAGCCAAGGGGCTGCACATGCCATGCACAGAGAGCTGCATCAGCCTGTGCCTCAGTTTCCCCAACTCTCGTGGCCTTTTCTTTGCTCTGATGCATCCTTAGAATGCCACATGAAAAAGGATCATAGAATGCAGCAACCCCATCATAGATCCATAGTCATCTGCAGGGTGTGGGCTGCCTGGTGTTGGGACGTGCACAGGAGCAAGGATCCTAGCTGGAGATGTCACCCATGGGTGGGAGGAGGAGTGGGGACCCTCCCTGGCTAAGGACGAGTGTGAGCTGATGATGCTGAAGCATTGGATGAGGAATGTCTATAATCATAGAAGAGTTTGGGTGGAAGGGTCCTTTCAAGCTCAGCTGTCCTGCACTGAGCAGGGACATCTGCAACTAGAGCAGGTTGCTCAGAGCCCTGACCAACAGTGAAAGAGCCTGGGTGGACCCCAAAATGCCCCCTCCATCCCTGGTGCTCACCTCAGCTGCCAGGAAAGCATCCACCTCGTTGTGGAAGGTGTCGAAGAGAAGGCTCAGGGCCTGCCTAGGGGGACAGAGAGGAGATCTCAGCCCTGGCCAGGTGGGCACTGGGCACGGGTGGGCTGGTGCTGCTGCACCCCCCTACCTGCTGATGGTCTGTTTGATGGGTCTCTCCTGCAGATGGATGTAGTGGTTGAGCGTGGAGGGGCTCTGGTCATCATTGGCCTGCAGATGGAGAGATGAGGAGATGCTGTGCCAAAGCTCGGCTGCACACGGGTGCTCCCACAGCAGGGAGGTGACCCTGGGCACCCCCACAATGCCCCCCACCCCCTGGGCACCCACCGTGCGGGCCAGGTCGCTGCGCACCCCCTTCCTCTTCATCAGCTGCAGGCGAATGTCGATGTCAAACTTCCTGCAGTGCTGGATGTACTCGTGGCTGCCCAGTGCGTGCTTGCTGTGGGGACAGGGACAAGCTGAGCCCACCACCCCCCTCCACCCCAAAATCCAACCCTGGGGTGGGTACCCCACCCCAGCACCCCATGGCCAAGCTGGGACTCGTCCATGGCTGCCTCGCCTGCAAAGGGAGGTTGGTGAGATGAGGTTGCTTGTGTTAGGAAACCCCAAAGAATTGTGCTAGGAAACCCAAAGAATAATCTATTGTTTTCCCTCCTTCCCTCCAGAAGGCCGTGGCCAGCCCAGCCGGCGCGACGGAGCCAGGAGTGGGTGTGGAGGAGCCCATCGTGCCAGGACCTGCCCGATGTGTGGGATGCAGAGAAAGAACCTGAGGAAGCAAGGACCTGAGGAGCTGGAGGATGCCCCGGCTGGCAGCAGCACCGGGGTGAGCCCCAGAGCAGTGGGGGACATCATGGGAAGCCCCTGCAGAGTGGGACCTGCAGAACTCCCCATCCAGACCTTCTTTCTTTGCTGGCTGGAGAATGAGCCAATTCAGCCCAGCAAAGTCACGGGGATGGTGCCAAGGGGGTGCGGGAGGCTCTGGGCAGGATGGAGCTGCAATGGCAGGATGTGGAGTGGGAGAGGCACCCCCAAGGACTCACAGGGATGGAGGGGATGGGGACATAGATGCTCAGTGTGTGGCCACCAGTATCGTGTCCTCCCCCATGGCCAGAGAAGAGGCATGTGGGGAATCATCCTGCACAGCCCTGCCTGGTCCTGCCCCCCCTCACTCCTTGCAAAAGCAAACGGGCAGCAAGTGGCAGCAGCTCAGGGCTGGTTTGCAGAGCTCAAGGGCCCGACCAGCTCTGCAGGGAGGGTTTTGGCACTTCCAGCATCTCCTCTGCCACAGGAAGATGTGGAAAGAAAAGCTTGGCCACAAAAAGGGCTTTCTGTCCCAGGGCTTTCTCAAAGGTCCTTTGAGGGCCCTGGGAGATACGGCTCCCAGGGAAAGGCTCCCTGGGGACTGTCCCAGCCCGTGCCCAGGATGCTGCTCCCTGCCAAGAGAGCAGGAGGTTCATCCCTTGGGGAAAACCCTCCAGGCTGCTGGAGCTCCTGGCAGCCCTCAGCAGAGCTTTGCTGGGTGGACATCTGCTGTGCCCATGGCGAGGTAATGGCTGGGTGCAAACACACATGCACACGTATGAACACACGTGAACACGCATGTGCATGAACATACATGTGCACAAACACGTGTGCATGCATATGACCACGCACATACACGTGTGAACATGCATGGACACACATGTACATGTATGAACACACACAATCATGCATGCACACACATGCAGATGCACACACATGAACATGCATGCACACAAACACACGTGAACGTGCATGGACACACATTAACACATGCATGGACACATGTGAACATGCATGAATATGTGTGCACACACATAAACACACAGGCACATGTATGAACACACATGTACATGCACGAACACATATGAACATGCATGCAAATGTATGTACATGCATGCACCAGGCTGCTCAGCAGCTCAGCACCGATGGCAACAACCCCCGTGTGAAGCTGTGCCAGGCAGGCAGGACCCGTGGCCAGGCTGGGCTCCCCTCACCCTCTGCTCGGGTGTCCCCCAGGCTCTCCCATGCTGAGCAGTCCCAGCCACCCCTGTAACACCTAAACCAGCAGCTCCTGGAGCCCGTGGCAAAGCTCCTGCAGATCTCCCGTGCCAGGGCCAGGCTAGGGCAGGTCTCCAGCAGTGGAGCTGCTGTGCACACATGGCTGCTGCATCTTCCCCTGCAGAGAACTCTCCCGAGCTGTCAGACCCCAACACCCCAATGGAAACCTCCAGGAAAGGCAAGAAGGGATCTATGAAGCCCTCAGTCCATGTCATCCATCCCCAGCTCCACAACTGAGTGCCCAAAGCAGCCCTGATGCTCTCACTTCCCCCCAACACGTCCCTTTTCCATCATCTCCAGCAATTTAACATCAAGCTGGGAGAATCCAGGCTCTGCTGCTCCACTCAGTGATGAGCTTAGTTATTAATACTCCTCCAAAGAGCTTTTCTGGCAGCTCTTTGGTTTTCAGGCCTTTCTCCAGACACGTGGGGGTCAGCGTGACAGACACCCTGACACCAGGAAAGATGCTCCCAACATGCTGCTTTTGGCAGGAGCACTGCAGAGGCTGGGGAGGAAGGAAATGGAGAGGAGAGGATCCTGCTGTGCATGCTGGGATCAGCCCCAACCATCCCTCACACTGGGATCAGTCACAGAATCACAGAATCACAGAATGTCAGGGGTTGGAAGGGACCTCCAAAGATCATCCAGTCCAACCCCCCTGCCAGAGCAGGATCACCCACAGCAGGTCACACAGGAACACGTCCAGGGGGGCTTTAAACATCTCCAGAGCAGGAGACTCCACAACCTCCCTGGGCAGCCTGGGCCAGTGTCTGGCACCCTCACCAGGAAGAAGTTTCTTCTCCTATTGATGTGGAACCTCCTCTGTTCCAGCTCACACCCATTGCCCCTTGTCCTATCATTAGATACCACCAAAAAGAGCCTGGCTCCATCCTCCTGACACTCTCTCTTAATGAATTTATAAACACTAATAAGGTCACCCCTCAGTCTCCTTTTTTCCAAACTAAAGAGCCCCAGCTCCCTCAGCCTTTCCTCACAAGGGAGATGTTCCACTCATCAGTCCTGATCATCCCTCACACCAGGATCAGCCCCAGCCACCCCTCACACCTCACATAGAGCTAGCACAGCCAAGCACACGAGCCCTGGGATGCCTGGGTTGTGTCACCCCCCCAAATCCCCAACACTCACTTCTGCAGGAACTCCTCCAAGCCACAGATCTTGAGCACAAAGTCCTCGACGTCGATGGTGTGCAGCTCATCATGTGTGTAGCACAACGCCTGGTAGATCAGCAGGTCCACGGTGGAGGAGCCTGTGGGGAGAAGACGCAGCACCATGAGCCCTGGGGATGGTGGGACCCCCTCCTTGAGCCTTCCCTGGGGGGGCTGCAAGCAAGGATGGGCTGTGGGGGACACTCACAGTCGCAGGTGAAGGTGAGGGGCTCCCGGAGGCTGTCACACACCACGGTCACCTTCAGGCTGACTCCATGACCCAGCTGCTCGGGGCTCAGGTTGACCGCGCTCCACACCAAGCCCGTGAGGGAATAGTCCTTGGTGCTGTAGCCGGACCGCAGCCTGCAGAGGGACAGGTCAGGGATGCTGCTCTCCTTTGGGGTTTGGCCCCACACCCCCAGAAATGCTCATTTTGGAGGCATTTTGCAGGGGGATGCTCCAGCCTGAGCTGGGTACTCACACATCCAGCATGTGGCAGAAAGCAGCCACCTCCTCATCCCGCTCCTCGGAGACTTCGAAGAGCTCATAGCTGTTGGCAAAGGAGTGTGGCCGGGGGGCAACCTACGGGGCAGAGCAGGACCCCATCAGTGGCTGCAGCATCCCTGGGGGCTCCAGCCTGGGATGGGGTTTGCTGGTCTGTGGAAATCCATCTCTCCTTTATATACTCCCAAATCACCCTCATAAAGAGGTCTCCAGCAGCTCTGTCAGTCAAAACCATCGCCCTGAGATTTATTACAGGTGTTCTCTTTGTGTTTCCAATGGAAAACATCCTAGAGGTGTGTTTGCATTACTAAAGGAGATACATGGAGATTAATTACCCGCCTGAGTGCTGAGAGTCACTGACAGATTTTCAGAGATTTCACTTGCATTCAAATCCACACCTTAAAAAAAAAGGGGACTAGCTGGGAAAGTCAGAATGGGGATAAAAAGGGCTTTGCAGGGGTTCCACCAAGAACCTTTGCTTGCCCCAGCATTGCTGTGGCTGGGGAAAAGGCAGTGCTGGGGGATGTGGGCTAGCATGGGGGAAGTCTGGGCTAGCATGGGGGAAGTCTGGGCTAGCTGGGTGCCAACCACAGGATGCATCACCCACATCTCCACCAGCACTATGGCTAGGAGAAGAGACCTGAGGTCTCGCTGCCCCCAAAACTGGCCATTTTCAGCCTGTTTCCAAAAGCCCCACTGGGAAGATTCCCCAGTGGGATGAGGGATGGGTGGAGACGGACCTGAGGATGCCGTGGGATGGGCAGAGATGGACTCGAGGATGCCAAGGGATGGGCAGGGACCATCCCCTGAGCCCGGGGTGCTGCAGCAGAGCCCTGCCCATGCCTGGCCCCACATGCTGCTCTCCCCCTGCCGTGCCAGGCTCCCCCCGCGCGTGGGGGTCCCTGGGCCTCCATCGCTCTGTGGCAGGGAACAATGGCCCCACTGTCAGAGCAATTAACCCAGCCAGCAGCTAACGGGAGGCAGAGAAAGGCTGAGAACACAGCGGCCACTAAAGACAATTTTAATGCTCTTTTATAATCAGTTTCTGGCACTAAGGAAGCCCAGAGTGACTTACGTAGCCCCCGCCAGCGGTGCCCGCCTGCATCCCTCACTCCCTGGGGAGGGGGACCCCATGACAAAGGTGATTTATCCCATTATTTATCTCCTCCTCTTGCCAGAGGTGGGATGAGCTGCAGCAGAGCTGGGGCTCTGCCCATGCAACGGGCTCCGTGCTGGGGACAGGGACCTGGCAGCCCCAGGAGAGGGATGGTGGCAGCACCAGCAGCCCCCCCGAGGGGCAGAGGGGAGATATCCCGCTCCCTGCTCGACTGAGGGAAAAAGGGAGCTGGGATTGGGAAGGATGTTGTGAGCCCAACAGGAAAGCCATCGGGAGGAGGAGGCTCCCGGCTCTTTCCGGTGGATCTTGTGACATTCCCTGAGCTGATGGGACACAAACCACCTGCAGTGCAGGCTCCAGAGGCAGGGAATGGCTGCATCCCAGCACAGCAGCTCCAGGGCACCCGTGTGCTATGGGCCAAGCACTGCCTGTGCTGCGTCTGGGGTCCAGCAACGTCTGGAAGCTTGGATGGCAGCACATGGAGCATCCCACCTGCTTGGCAGCACTGAGATGGTGACCAAGTGGGACTTGCCCTTCTACTTGGCTTCCTGGCCCTGCTTCACCCACCCCAGAGGGTTTTGGCCACGGCTGCATGATCCCACCCTCCTCTTGGAGCTGTGCAACCTGGAAAGGTCTCATTAACCCCAGGGATGGTGTCTCAGCGCATGGGTGCCACCAACTATGATGCACCAACAAGACTCTGAGGAGCCCCAGTGATGGGACAAACAAAGACAACCCAGAGTGGAGGAAACGCAGCAAATCCAGAGGCACCCATGGGGTTTTTTGGGATTCCCAGCTCTCCCCAGCACCTCGGCTCCATCCCAGCCCCACTTCCCAGACAAGCCTCTTACCGGGTCGACGGAGATCCTGTGGTTCTTGTTGGGTGCCAGATTCTTCCGATTGCCGAAGCGGGAGACGTAGGTTCTTGGGGGGACCTGGGGGGGCATGGTCTTGCTCCGTGCCACCGGTTTGCCACTGGATTCCTTCTCGAAGATGCTCCTGCCCTCCTTCCAGCCACGGGCAGCTTCCCGCAGCACCTCCGACTCGTAGGTGGACTTGAGGTTGAGGCAGGTGATGGCGTCGTTGATGCCGCCGTAGTCGGCGATGCCGTAGGGATCCTCCTCGGAGATGCGGCGCCCGAGCAGCTTGCCCTGACCCCGCTCGTGGGCTGCCGAGAACATGTTGATGTCCCTGGGCTGGGGTCCTTTGGAGGATGGGGGGGATCCCTTCCCTGAGCGCTGGCTCCCCTCGGGGGAGCTCCAGAGGGGGTGCCGGGGGGGCAGCGGGGGTGGTGAGAGCTTCTTGGGGGAGCTGCCCCCGCTATCGTGGGGTGAAGTGCCGTTGAGGGGCTCCCCGAGGAAATCCCCCCCCGTCCCCTCGAAGATGTACAAGTAGTCGCCTGCCAAGGGTCCCTTCAGCCAGGGCTGGGGGTCTGGCCGCGGGGGGCTGGGACCTGGGGGCGGTACGGGTGGGGGGGGACCCTCGGGTGCCAGGGGGGCGTTGAGGCTGAGCGTGGGGTCGGAGCCGGAGAGACCCCGCGCCGCTTTGATGCCAGCACAGCCGTTCCTCTCGGAGGGGTCATCCCAGGAGATGAGGGGTCTGTCCCCCCGCTGCTTGGCCCTGTTCTCCTCCTTGTCCTGCCGCAGGCGGGAGAGGGCATCATACTCCATCTGCAGCGCCTCGGCCAGCACCAGCTCCTTCCTGCTGATGCCCACCGACTCCAGGGACTTCCAGTGCTCCCCATTGCCACGCGTGGAGGACATCTCTCCAGGAGCTGGGACCTCTCCCTTCCCCTGCTCAGGGCTCAGGAGAAAGGCATCCTGCACCGCCGGCCACCTGGGTGGAGGGGAAGAACAAGGGTTAACAGCCCAGCAGGCTGAGATAATGAAGGTTGGCTAATGAAGGTCAAGCTGGCAGCACTGCTGGTACAGCCCTTCCTCTCTGCAGTGGAAAAAAGGAAACGTTCAGGGGCTCAGCAAAGCGATGGGTTAAATAAAGACCTTGCTGCTGCCACCCGCCCACCCCAGGACCCCAGTTAGGAAGGGCTGGTTGGCCCCACAGCAGCTGCTGGAGCCCCACGGAGTTCCCCAAAGACAAAATAAGGTGCAGAGAGGGAAGGGCAGTGGGGCTGCAGCTGGGGCTGACTCAACCAGCAACCCTGATGTCGTGGGGAGCCTTTCCCAGCACGGGCTTTGCACTGGATGCTCTGGTGACACACGTAGGACACGGCTCTGAGCCCCTCTGCTAGGCTTGGGCTATCAGCTTTGAGAATAAAACACCCTCCACCAGCAAAATTAAGGGTTTTTTGAAGCAGAAAGGAAAAGATGAAAGAGAAGGGCGAGGGAGAGGTGAGATGGGGTGTTGCCCAGCACCAGGCTGCTCTTTCCTCATCTGAGGACCACGCATCCCACCTCCAAGTCCCATTTCAGCTGAGGGAACCGTGCACATTCCAGGACAGCCAGGAGCTGCTCACCAGATCCCACTGAGATTCCCCAGCACCCACCAGCCTTGGGTGCAAGAAACAGGGCACGGTGATGGGACCACGCTCAGCTCCAACAACCCCCCAGCACCCTGAGAGGGACCCGTGGGTCCCCCCTGAGCCTCCTCTCAGCACCCAGCACTGCACAGCCTCCAACCTCTGCAGCAGAAGGAGCAGAGGCCAAAGAGCTGGGCTGGAAACTGCTCCTGGCCCCCGCCCAAAGCCTGTGGAGGGCGGTGACCGCAGGGGGGGCTCCCTGCTCCCCGGGGAAGGATGTTTCACCTCCTCTTCCCTTCCTAGCAAAATAAATAACAAAGTGGATGTTAAACAGAGGAGTGGAGCTTGCTCGCAGCCCCTGGAGATGGTCAGCACTTGACTTCTCTAGAGCTGAGAGTGTTTTTGGGCTCTGGTTCACGAGTCTCAGCGTGGGGAGGACACGGGATCTCTGCTGGCAGAGCTCTGCACTGTGCAGGGATCTGGCTGATGCTCTTATTTAGGGCTAAAGGGTGCAATGGCCCCTTGCTGGTGATTGCAAGTGTTTTTGCTGGGAGCTGCAGGCATCGCTGAAGCCAAGGACCTTCCTCCAGTCCCCGTGGAGCCTGAGCTTGCGGGGCAGCAAAGCCCTTAACCACGAAGTGCAGGAGCTGGGAGAGGACTGGCAGACCCCAATCTGAGTCCCAGCAATGGGAGAGCACGACATGTGCCCCCTACAACCCACCCCTCCAGCCTGGGCTATTCCAATGACCACCCTCCTCCAGCACCCAGCACCCAACGGAGCATCACCATTGTCACCAGGCTGCTCCCCGCTGTCCCCTCCCAGCCTGGCTGCTGATTATCTCCCACAGAAGCCCCCCCAGACACATCATCCACCCACAAATGGGCTCTCCTGACCTCAGGACCAGATGGCTGCTAATTATCCCAGCCCAGGCTTTGCCTGCTGCAAGAGAGGTGGGTTGGATCTCCTCACCAGCACAGGACCCAGCACAGGCTGGATGGGCACCTCACCCAACCAGCTGTTTGGTGCTTTCTAACTAAAAAAAAAGGCTTTGGGGAGCAGGGGACAGGCTGGAAATGTTCCTTTCCCCAGCATTTCAGTCCCTGCCAGGAGCTGTGGGCTTTTCCTGGAAAAATAGAAATCCCAAAAGCTGGCAGTGCTTGGGCTTCTGGAAGCTGAACAAAGAAAATCTGCTTTTAACCCAAAAGCAATAAAACCCAACCGATTTTTGTGGCTGACAAAGCCACAAACCCCTTCTTGCCTCCAGGAGAGGCATCTGCATCTTGCTGGTGTTTTGAGCAGGGAAACGTTCCGAGGCTCCTGCGTGTGCTGGGGGGATGTGGCTGGACCTGCACTGGGGCAGCAATGGGGAAACTGGTCCTGCCTCTGCTGGGCAGGCACCAGGACACAGGGATGGAGATGGGGAGGAGGCTCAGCCCATACTGGGCATGGCAACCCCATGGTGCCAACAGCAGCCAGAGCAAAGCCAGGCAGGAGGGGCTGAATAGAGTCATGGAATCATTTTGGGTGGAAGAAACCTTCCAGATCATGGAGTCCAACCATCAACCCATCCCTGCCAGGGCACCACTAACCCCTGGCCCTCAGTACATCTCCACGGCTTGGAAACCCCTCCAGGGATGGGGACTCCACCACTGCCCTGCCCAGCCTGGACCACCCTTGACAACCCTTTCCATAAAGAAATTGTTCCTCGTGTCCAACCTAATCCTCCCCTGGGGCAACTTGAGGCTGTTTCTCTTGTCCTATCCCTTGTTCCTTGGGAGAAGAGCCCGACCCCAACCTGGCTCCAACCTCCTTGCAGGGAGTTGTTGAGACCCTGCTGCAGGCTGCTGCTCATGGAGCTCTGGTGAGCAGCCACTCACATTTCCACCCAAAACTTCTCTCCCCAGAGCAGCCAGTTCCAACAATTCCCCAGCACTGTGAGCCCTGGGTCAGGTCTCAGCACGGGAGCTCCCGAGGCTGAATTCCAGAGGAGCAGAGACAAGCAGATTTTTCCTCTTTAAAAATACTACCACTACCACCACCATAGGGATCATTTTCTGACTTTAAATTTCCTGGCATTTGCCACGGTCACGTCAGCCTCAGGAGACCCATCCAGCTTGGAATCCCACCTTTTGGAGAAGTGCTTTGCTGCAGCACACGGCTGGGCTGGAGGCACACAGGAGGGAAAACCACTTGGCCACTGGAAACTCTTTGCCCTAAGCTCTGATTTATGGTTTAACACCATTTTCTTCACAGTTTGCACCCTAAAGGGAACTGCAGCCTTGCAGGCACCACATCCCCCATGTAACCCACCAGCAACTGCTGCTCTGTGGCCACACCAGCAGAGTGGGGAGATGTTTCTCCATTGATGCACTGCCCAGGTGCACGAAGCCAACATCTCCTTGAGAATCATAGAATGGTTTGGGTCAGATGGACCTTAAAGATCATCTAGTTCCAACCCCCTGCTACGAGACCAAAAGGCAGCAAAACCAGCTCCAAATCCTCATTCATAGAATTGTTTTGGTTGGAAGAGACCTTCAAGATCATGGAGTCCAACCATTAACCCATCCCTGCCAGGGCACCACTAACCCGTGTCCCTCAGCACCACATCTCCATGGCTTGGAAACACCTTCAGGGCCTGGCACAGCCCTTCACAACCCTTTTGGGGTTAGAAATTGTTCCTCATCTCCAACCTAAACCTCTCCTGGTGCAACTTGAGGCCGTTTCCTCTTGTCCTATCCCTTGCTCCCTGGAAGAACAAGTTTTGGGAACCTCTTGCATGTTCAAACTCAACTTCAGAGCATCTTGTCCAGCTCCCAGCACCAGCACCCTGCCCACCAGCCTGGCAGATCCCACAGAGTTTATTTCTCAAATACCACAACAGTGGGACCACTTTTCAATATCACACCCAGGAGCAGCCCAGCTGCACCTCAACCATGAGGTCCTTCCTGACAAGGGTTCTGGGGCTCCATCAGCCCCCTCCAAATCCCTCCACACCATCCAGACCTACTCTGCAGGGGTCTGGGGGACCAAGGATACTCCCCGCAGGGCTGGGACAGGGAGGGATGATCCCAGTCTTCATGCAAAGAGCTGAGCATCATGTCTGGGAGGAGGGCGAGGAGGACCGGGACAGGCTTGGGGTGGGGGGATTCAGGGGGGCTCAGCATCGCCTGCAGCCACCCCAGCTGAGCAGGAGCAGGGAGGGATGTGGGAAGCAGAGCAGAAAATCATCCTACAGGATTCCATGGCTGAGCAAACACCGCAGCCTGGGCTCCTGGGTGGGAGCCCAGAGCAGAGCTGCTGAGGATGAGGGGGGCTCGCTGTGCACCCCTGGTTCTCCCCATCCCTCCCTTCCCCCTCGCAGGCAGCTGCGTGGGGAGCAGTCAGAGATGTCCGGAGCATCTGGGAAGACATCAAACATCTGAGGGCCAGGAAGCCAAGCAAGCCCCGGAGGGGGGTGTGGGAGCTGGGGATGGAGGTTATGCCTATCAGGGGAGACAATTCACACCCATTTATAAACCGTGGAGGGAGGAGCAGCCGGGAGGAGGATAAAGCATCAGCCTTCACCTCTGGGGCTGCGGGTCCATCCATCCATCCTGCTGCTCCTGCTGAACACGATGAGTTCCCAGCCACCCGAGCAGCTTCTGCATGGCCAGGAGGATGCTGGGGGGGCTTCCCTGCCTTGGGGACAAGGAACCTGCTCCCAGCTGTGTCCCCAGCCACACGGCATCGCTCCTGATGGCATCATGGGGTGACAAAGCTCCTTGGACACACCAGACCAAGGGATGCTCCTATAGCTGCAAGGCAGAGCCAGCTTCTCATCCCATGTAGCTTCCTAGGGCCCCCCACCAGCTACAGCACCCCCCAGAGCAGCAGGGACCCAGCTCCCCTTGCTCCAGAAGAAACTCTCTCATCTCAATTCTCATCTTCCCCTCCAAACCAGGAGGGAAACGAGGTCTTTTGGGACCCCCTGGGCAACGTCATGACCAAGAAAAGCCCTTTGGCTGGGTCTCCAGGTGGGATTTTCATCCCAGTTTGGGCTGGAGCTCCAGAAAAGGAACCTGATCTCAAAAAGGTCATTGAAAAACACGACCCAAACCCAGAGCATTTAATTCCAGGAGCCACACTCAGCACTGCCAAAACACCACCCATCAACCCCAACATTTTCAGGGGACTCTACTTATATTCCCAGGTTTGCAGACAAGAAAATGAACTTCAAAAGTCGAGGGATCGGGCCAGTTCAGTATGTGCAGCAAAATAAATCCCCGAGCTGAGCAAAAGCCTTGAGAAGAGCCAGTGTCCCTCACTTCCAACCTGTTGCCTTACAGCAGGAGGACTTTCTTCCTCTTCCAGCTGATACATCTCCTATTAATAGCAAAGTCCAGCCCGGTCCAAGCTCTCCAGAGGAGGCAGGATGTGAAGTTGGCCCATGCCAAAGGCTCTTCCATCATTTTTCTATGTATTTCCACCCTCAGGAGGAAATCCTGCCCTGGGATGATGGGATGGGTTTGGGATGGGAAAGCCCCCAGCTTGGGGCAGCAGCAGGAGCTCTGCAGAGGCTGGGAGCTGAGTCCGAGGTGGGGACAGTGCATGGGACAACAGGGTGTCCCCAGGCAGGCTGGGGCAGAAGGCAGCGTGGGTGGGGGGCTGTCAGAGCCCCCCCTTTGCTGCTCAGTGCAACAGCCTCATGCTCGGCTGCTCAGAAGATGCTGAACCTCACCCAGCACCTGCAGAGCGAGGGTGGGACCCTTCCGCAAACCACCCACTGCTGCATCCCCCTCCCCTCCCGCTCCAGGTCCCACAGCAGCTCTAATGATGGGGTGACGGGGCCAAGTCACCCCTTTCCTCCTCCGCTCCCCAGCCCCGGGGCACACCCACAGTTGGACTTTCCAAATTACTCACTCTCACTGCTCCAGCGCCCAGCACCCATCCCCAGGGCCAGGTTTCCTGGGTGCTCAGCCTCCCTGGGGGTGCTGGCCAGACTCTCCCTGGTTCAGCAGCTCTGGCACCCAGCTTCTTATGCAAATCTTGGCTTCCTCTGCGGCGAGCACCCGGCGCGGCGTGGGGGGACACGCACCCAGCTGCACCCCGGCTTCTTGGCAGAGATTATAGGTGCACAGCCTGCACAGATCTCAGCTCAGCAAGGAGCAGCTGGAGCCCTATATACGCCCAGCTGAGTGATGTAAAGCACAACATCTCCCCAGCTTCGGTGCTCCTACTGCACCAGCACCCAGGAGATGCCCTCCCCTGCCCTCTGCCCCACAGCCCAGAGTTCTGGGTGAGGCCAAGGGGTGGATCCTGCTGCTGGGATGGCAGCTGTATCTGTGCCAAACGCTCCGTAGGGCTCTTCCCTGCTGCCATGGGGCTCTCCCTGACCCAGAAGCTCCCGCAGCCAAGCTGGTGGGGTGCAGGGAGGACATCAGCAGCCAGGGTGCTTTCTCCAGCCCACAGCACCCTGTTGGGGTGCAGGGGGGGCTGGCTGCATGCCAACCCCAGCCCTATCTGCAATTGAAAGCCATCCCTTAGGCTGCTCAGCCCGCAGGATTTACATGCTGTGCGAGAAAGCCACAGCCCAAGGACACACCACAATCACAGGCTGGACACACGAGCATCCGACACGCAGGGAAACACCTCACTGGGGATGGGGCTGTGGGTGCTACTACAACCCCGGTGGTCCCTCCCCATAGCTCAGGACGGTGGGAACCTCAGCCTCAGCTGCACCCCGACCTCACACACACCTCCCTGCCCCGAAATCTCGGGGTGCTGGTGTGCAGCAGCTTCACACGCATCCTTAGCCTGCATCCAGGCAACGCTCGCACCCAGCCGGAGCACCCACTGGCACTGCAGCACGCAGGGGAGGCTGGCACCCAGCTCCATGGCTGCTGGGCTGGAAAAGCAGCTCCTCTGGGCTCCTGGCGTGGATCCTCACCCCGACCTCGTTTCACTTGGTATTTCAGAGGCGAGGTGGGGCAGGCACCTCACCAGGGCGGTTAGCCCGGGAGAGCAGGGTGCCCTGTTTGCCAGGCAGGTTTCCCTCACCCCACAGCTCCCCCCTACCCCGTCCCTCCTGCTTGAGGAGGGGAAAAAAATTGATTTTTCTGGTCATGCTGGTGCTAGTTCATCCCGGCCCAGATGCTGTGAACAATTACATCCGTGCTTGGCCCTATAGACATGAATAGCTGCGGTTCAGTCAATAGCTCTCCTTTGCTTAGGGGTAATAACTCGCATATCTCTGGAGTTTACTGCTAAATACACACATGAGCATTTCTGCAAGTTGAGGATCCGAGGCACTGTAGAGCAGGAGCATCGCAGCTCATCCAGCATCCTCAGAGGGGCTTTCTGACCCATGCACCGGACCCAGAGCCTTCAGGACGAGCTTCCCGGCTGCCTATCCCTGGCCCCATCCCTGTCCTTGTCCCCATCCCTGTCCCGGTGTGTGGGGGGGCTGAAACATACTGGGAAACAGCAGAACCCTCAGCCCTGCCTCTCTACTTTGCAACTTTGCAATTTGACGGGGATCCTTTCATTGTTCTGCTCATAAAAATAACCCAACTTTCCGCTCCCCCCTCTTTCTCCTTCCCCTTCCCCAAAGCCTCGACGGTGCATTTCCAGAGACCAGCCCCCGCACCGTGCCCTGGGGGTGCAGAGCCCGGACCCCCCTCCCCACAGTGCTCAGGGGCTCTGGGGGCTTTGGGTGCTGGAAAAACCCCAGGCTGGGGCTGGAGCTCCGGGGAAGCGCAGGAGGGGGGAAGCGCAGGAGGGAGGACCCGCAGCACCCCCATGCACGACCCCCGGGAGCTCCCGCGTCTCCCAGGAGATGAAATTATTTATAGAGCGAAAAATTATTAATTTTTTGGAAGGTGTGGGGGGGAAAAAAACCCCAGGAAGAGCCGCTGATTGGAGGAGCCGGCCTGTTCCCACCACCCACCGTGGTTCCCCCCCCGCCCGGGGCTCAGCCCTACCTGCTCCGAGCGGGCTGCGGCGGCGGCGGAGCCGGGCTGGGACCGGGACCGGGGCTGGGACCNCATCGCCCCCGCACCGCTGCAGGAAGGATGGGGGGTGAGCAATGAGCCTCTTCTGCTCCTTTGCCGGCCCCCTCCACCTCCCCAAAACGCTGCACTCCCATCCTGGGGGGTATCCCCATCCCATCCCCACCTCCCGCCGCATGGTGGGTGACATGTGGCGAAGTCATCGTGGCCATCGGTGGCTGTGATTTGGTTTTGTGAGCAGCTGGCCCTGCCAGGCTCTCACAGACGGGGTGACATCCACCCCCAAAACCCCAGCACCGTGCTGGGCAGCCACAATATGAACGAGGCACTGGGTCAGTTTATCTGTATCCCAAACTGAGCGATCAGGGTGGCGTTCACCAGCGAGTGTCGGTGGGGAGGTGGGTGCAGTGGGGGGCAGGCAGGGGGGGACAGGCAGGGAGGGGGNGTACAGGCAGGAAGGTGCAGGCAGCTCTGCAGAGTGAGGTAGGGTGATGTAGAGACCGAGCAGCCCTCTCCATCAGAGCCCGGATAGCTCAGTCGGTAGAGCATCAGACTTTTAATCTGAGGGTCCAGGGTTCAAGTCCCTGTTCGGGCGGTAGAATTTTTCCCATCTGTTACATGTTTTTTTTTTTTTTCTCAAAAGCTTTATCACATCGGCGAAACCTTTTACCTCCCGCAGGAGGGTCCCGGCTGTGCCCCTGGAAAACCCTGTCAGGGGAATTAAAAAATAAAAATATATTCAAACAAGGATTAGTTGAGAAAAAANGGTTTTCCAGGGGCACAGCCGGGACCCTCCTGCGGGAGGTAAAAGGTTTCGCCGATGTGATAAAGCTTTTGAGAAAAAAAAAAAAAACATGTAACAGATGGGAAAAATTCTACCGCCCGAACAGGGACTTGAACCCTGGACCCTCAGATTAAAAGTCTGATGCTCTACCGACTGAGCTATCCGGGCTCTGCGATTTGTTGCGCCCGGCTGCCTAATCATCGAACGGAACATATCGGGGGGGAGGTGGTCACAATAAATAAGAGTCGGGCACCGGAGGGCTTGTACTGGGACAGGGTGGGGGCACAGTCCTGCACGGGCTGGGTAGACAGAGGCATGGAAATGCTGGAGGACAGGGGTGCAACTCTATCTTATTGAGGAATTCCCGGCGTGGGGGGCTAGCTCCGGTCTGGGAGGGGGGCGATGGGTACACTGGGGTGGGTTACGGGGGGATTTGCACCGGGCTCGGGTGATTTGGAGGGGATGCACCCGGCTGGGTAGAGGACAGGGATTGCACCGGGGGTGGCTGCACCGTCCCGTGGGTGTTGCATGGGGTTGGGGCACGGTGGACGCGTCCCCCGGTCCTCCGCTGCGGGCGGGCGCGCTCCCCGCTCCCATCCTCTCCATGAGGAGCTTCCGGGGCGCTCTG
>VYZX01000821.1:4325-18094 GCA_013401335.1 Brachypteracias leptosomus
AGTGTCATTGAAATTAAGTTGGCCTACGCCTTATATCAAAACTACTTCTACAAAAAAAGTAAAAAAAGATGGATAATTGTCATAGGTAACTCTCTTCTGCAGCAAACAGAAGGCCTGAAGTGTAGACCAGACCCACTTCTTAGGGAAGTCTTCTGTCTCCCTGAGGACAGGATTAAAGATGTGGTTGCAAAACTTCCTACCCTGGCTGTCAGATTGTTATCCATTATTGACTTTTCAGGTAGGCAAATGAACTTTTCAGTTCAGATGAACTCACAACAAGAAATCTGAGGGCAATTAAGAGAGGCATCAGGGCCTTGGGACGACTGATCAAGGGATCAGAAGCACAAGTAACGTGTTGCTCTACCCCTCCAGTTTCAGAGAATATTGAGGGAAGAAACAGGAAGACCCATCATGTGAATACCTGGCTCTGAGTCTGGTGTCACCAGCAGGAACTTGGGTTTTTTGATCATGAGTTGATTTACACAACACCAGGCCTGCTGGCAACAGACAGGGTACACCTGTCTCAAAGGGAGAAAAGGTTTTTTGCACAGGAGTTGTCAGGTCTCATGGAAAGAGTTTTAGAATAGATTTGAAGGGAGAAAGGGATAAAATTAGGCTTACTAGGGATAAGATGGGGGTGGCACATCAGTATTTGTTGGATGATGTGCTAGTGAGGTCCTTTGGTCTGCCATCCCAGTGAAGGTATGGGATGGAGTGCCATGTGATAGCAAAGACACAAGGGATGTTGATGGGCTAGAAATCACAGGGAATGGTCACATAGGAATTAGGCCTTCTCCTTCCAGAAAACTGACACACTAATGCACACAGCACCAGCAACAAACAGGACAAGCTAAAAGCCATTGTACAGCAGGAAANAGCTAAAAGTCATTGTACAGCAGGAAAACTATGATAGAGCTGCCATCACAAAAACATGGTGGGATGACTGGTACAACTGGAGTGTTGTGTTGGATGGCTATACACTCTTCAGAAGGGATAGCCCAGGAAGGAGAAGTGGTGTAGTAGCCCTGTATGTTGGGGAGTGTTTTAGTTGTCCTGGGTGTAATGATGATAATCAGAGAGTTGAGCATCTATGGGTAAGAATCAAGGACAAAGCCAAGGCAGATAGCATGGTGGGATTCTGTTATAGACTACCCAGCCAGGATGGAAAGGCATATGACATATTCTGTAAGCATCTGGTAGGGAGGGTATACAGAGGGATATGGACAGGCTGAATCAATGGATTGAGGTTCAACAAGACCAAGTGCCGGGTCCTGTATGTGGGTCACAATATGTCTCTGCGAAACTATAGGCTTGGGGAAGATGGGCTGGAAAGCTGTTCTGAGGAAAAGGATCTGGGAGTGCTGGCTGACAGTTGACTGAATATGAGCCACCAGTGTGCTCAGGTAGCCAAGGAGGCCAACAGCATCCCAGGCTGTATTAGAAATCGTCTGGCCAGCAGGACTAGGGAAGTGATTTTTTCCACCTGTGCTTGACACTGGTGAGGTTCCATCTCAAATAATGTGTTCAGTTTTGGACACCTCAATACAAGAAAGACATTGAGCTGCTGGAGCATGTCAGAAGAAGAGCAACAAAGCTGGTGAAGGGTCTAGAACACAAGTCTTCTGAAGAGCGGCTGAGAGACCTGGGGTTGTTTAGCTGGGAGAAAGGGAGGATCAGGAGAAGACTTCAGTCTCTACAACTACATGAAAGGAAGATTATAGCAAGATAAGTGTTGATCTGTTCTTTCATGTAGAAAGAAATAAGACAAAAGGAAATGATCTCAAGTTGCACCAGGGGAGATCTAGGTTGAATATTTAGAAAAATTTCTTCACCAAAAGTGTTGTCAAGCCTTGGAACAGGCTGCCTAGGGAACTGGTGGGGTCATCAACCCTAGAGGTATTTTAAAAATATGTAGATGTGGTGCTCAGTGATACGGTTTAGTGGCGACCCTGCAGTGCTAGGTTAACAGTTGGGCTTGATGATCTTAAAAGTCTTTTAAAACTAAAGTGGTTCTATGATTCTACAATTCAATTCAAGTTTCTGGTGCAGCATTTTGCTTGTATGTTTTTACATTTAATTCTTGTGTTCTTTCTAACCACATGATTTTATATATTCTGAATATTTTAGCTGTTTGAGGGGGTTTTTTTGCAATTCACAATCAAGTTGTCAATTTGCTAAAAAGTAATTGTCTAGGACAGACACTTTCTTGCCTCTTGAGACTTATTTAATTAAAGCAAATAACTTACACTAATTAGATGTACACTTGTAATTTCAAGACTATTTTTGCTTACTGGCATCAAAATTTGTGATTTCACCTGATAATTCAGAAATCTAAGCTCATCTCATGCTGTTTCAGAAATTCCAGTCCACCTGGACCTTTATTCTAGCACATTCAGCTTGTACAGTTCCTTGAACTTAATTCTTTATTTTGCTTTCAACACTAATTTATACCATATACCTATAGGTTAGTGTGAACCCTACTATCTTCCACTTGCTTTGTATAACACAGGCCTGTAGTCACAAACAGACATGGTCAAGCAGGAAAAGAATGAAAGGGAAAACACAGAATGAAGGGTGTACTTAGGTCGTGAAACAATACCTTTTTAAATGTAACTGTGCCTGCACTGAGCTGCATTGAGCTGCCACTGTACAGGAAGTGTCTCAGAGCTGTAAAAGTTCAACTACCAACTCATTTTCATGCCAGAAGGCTCACTGAGAGTACATTGGTCTTACTGAAACTATTCCTTAAAGGTGATTGGCAGTTGAAAAACATTTCCAAAGTGCCTCAGTGGTTTTGTGAACTATACGTTGCCAAAAGAGATGTAGACCTGCACTGTACAATGTACTATTGTGTAGAAATTCCTTAAATACTCCAAAGTTGATGTCCTCTTGCTGACAATAAATGGAAAGAAATTGTCCAGAATAATCTGTACAAACTTACTTCTTATCATTTTCTGAAAAGTATTTCACATTGCCAGTTTTTAGATTGTTTCACGTTGTGGAACTTAATCCCAATTATTTTTTCAGTTGTTTTCTCTGACAGGTTATTGAACCATTGTTGCTTAATTGTTTTGACATATCTAGTTCCTGAGATGCTATAAGCTGTCACCTTCATTGCTTCATATCGATTTCATACTTTTCCAGATCATGACAAACAATCAAACTTATCCAACTAAGCACATGTGGAGAGCTCTCAAGAAAAAACACCTAGACAAGTACAACTTGACTTGAGTACATGGATAGAAGATGAAATATGTAGAGCCACTTTGTCCAGTTAGTGGATGCTGTCCTCTCTTTTCTTCTTAAACCCAACAAATCTCTACTCACACACTTGTCCTTAGTACAAATTGTAAACCCAAAGGATCCCTCTATAAGGGATCTTACCCTTATCCACAGCATTAGAGGTCTGGGAGAGTTCAAAAGTGTCTTTAAAGCTATGGTTATTTCCTCTTAACATGTGGGTAATGATTTCTGCAACGTACATTTTCTTTCATGTTGAGAAACTGGGATGCTATCATCTCTTACCTACATGTCTGCTCTTTTTTTTTTTAATCTCAAAGATGTTATTTCATTTTGTACATATATAGGGTGAAATGTAGGATATGCTTGTGCCTAGTTATGTTGAAATCATGTCACAATATTTCTTTACAGTGTTATGATTTTTTTTTAACAGAATGTTGCTACTGAAACTTGAGCATTGCTCATGGATGTGTCTTGGAAGCCCAGGGAATCCAAAAGGCACCTGTTTCCTCATCACAATCAGAGGGTGTGTGTCAGGATAAAAAAAAAGAAAAGAAGAAACTTTTCCACCTCCTCCCATTGTGCCTTTCCTTCTGGCTTTCTTATCATCAGATAAGACACTGTAACCTCGTCTATCCTTTTTCTGGAAGTGAGTCTTAAATACAGTTTGGGAAGTGAGTTCACAACAATGCAGTGCCCACCTTGTTGCACTCTAGATTAAATCCTATGGGTGCCAGGAGAGTATGTGTTCTGAATAAGCATGACAACACAAAATTAATCCCATTTCTATTGTTTTACTCAATTTTTATAATTTAATATTCTGAAATGATGGAAGTACTGTTGCCTGAAGCACATGCTCTCTTTAAGCAAAATGCTGGTTCAAAGTGTCCTGTTTGGAGTGATAATGACTTGCAGCCTTTACATCATCTGCTTCTTAACTTTGAGTTGTGGTTTTGCCGTGCAGTCAGTATAATTTTTTTTAATGTAGAATTTAAAGGAGAGGTGTGAATGTTGTAGTCAATGATCCTTATTAAGATAATAGATTGACTTGGAATAGAATAAGACAATAAAATAATTACAGAAGTAAAAATTTACAGAAAGGAACATTTGGTGCCACACAGCCTCAATATTTCCACATCTAGCAAAACTATCTTCAGCTTTCAAGTAAGTGCTTTAATTTATAATTCCTTCTGCATATTTTGCCATTCTAGTAAGGCAATTTTTCATAATTACTAACCTTGAAGCAACTTCTAATCATAGATTACTAAGAAACTGAAATTTGGAAATTATGTCTCATAGATAACTATAGTGATATAGTTACATAGATAACTCCTATACAGGATCTTAGATACATTGACAAATTTCCACCACAGCTCTTTGAGGTTTTTTTCTCTTACACTTCATATGCAGATGCAGTTTGTGCAGCTTCCGTTGAATGTGCACTGGCTGAGACCAGTATAAATGAAGCTGAAAAAAAATGTAATATATTACAAGTAGATGTCATTCCCTACATAATTTTTGGCAAAGGTTTTGCATGTAAAGGAAAATTAGCATGGTGTCTTTCTGTTAGATCCATTAAAGGACAACAGTAAAATGTATTTCTGTCAGCACTGTTTCACAGCTTGTATTTTCTGGAAAATGCTGTTTTACTAGCACATGTTCCCTCAGTCTGTGAGGCTATTAAAGTGTTGACCAGCTGTCCACTGCCAGTTTTACTTTAATTCCTTATTTGTCAGTCACTGTGATCTAAAAGCCACTTGTCTGTCTCTTTGTGAAGAACTGAACAAATATATTTTTTTCTTCACTCTTTGTAAATGGCTTGAAGTCTGACACAAAATTTGCCAGCTTGTTTTGTGGCTGTTCATATATTGCTATTTAGTTATCCAGACAAGGACAGACAGGGCACTACAAGGGTAACTTTGCTTTTGTTCCTGTTATGGGAACAAATAAGTTATGGGATACAAATAATAACTGGTAACATTTCTTAAAATTAAGTTGAACCACTTTAGGTCAGTTAGAAGTTTTTGGAACTTTTGTCAAATGCTGTGGTAACACCAGCGTACTCAACAAATTCTGCATGCTTTAAGTTTCTTTTCTGCTTCAAATAGGGGTGATATATCTTCTCCCCCATCACAACACAAAGGTTTGTTTCGAGAGACTAAGTTGCTACAATAATGCATCTATTCATTGTTGTGAATAGTAAAACCTTGACTCAAGTTCAGAGACACAGCTGGAAATGTGAGTAAGAGGCATATTTTTTTTATTTACAGTGACATGCAGATCGAAGGCAGCCAGCCAACTTGTTTATTTCTGTTTGTATTTATTATCACATACTGTAGTCCCGTACCTAATTTACAAACCTCTTGGCATTTTGAGTAACACAGGTTCTGGATACAGTGGGTCATTAATATTATAGGAGGACATTTCTTGAATGACTTTATTATTTAAACATTCTGTGAAAGCACTTTATGTTAAGATGATAGAATTTTCTGTCTCCTGTCCTTTCATCTTGTCTGTACCCAAACCTCCTGTAACAAAAATACTGCAGCAAGTTGCATAAGACACTGCCTTGTCTTTGCTGTCTTGCAAAAACTTTCTCTTTCCCACTGAGAACAGCAATTTGCAACCTGCTCCATCTCATTTGACCTTTTTTTTAAGACCTTTTGTTCACCTCTTGTAATGATGGTAAAACAAAAAGAAAGAAGACATGCACAATAATATATGGACACTGGTGCCAAGGCTTATTGTCCTGTGGTTTTGATGATACAACCACTGCCTTTTCTGCTACTGCACTATGCTATTAAGCTGCCAGCCTACAGAATTAATCATATTTCTTGCCCTCCATGCTCTCTGATTCCACTAGGTACACAGTTTCTCTCCAAACAAGGAGAAAAAAAAAAAACAATCAGAATTTAAGTAATTTTTAAGTGAATTTTTCTTCCCATTGTTAAATGATTCATATTGATGCTGATGGCTATTTTTAAACGCTTGCTCTTGCTCTCCTCTTAATCACTGCAGAGGAGTTCATCCAATCCTTTTAAGTGTGACTTATTCACTGAGAGCATTTCCCATAGCCTAAAATGTCCATTACTCAGCTATTTCCAGATCTTATCTATTCTGTTCTGCTTTTCTTACGGCTTTTAATCAATGTATCCTTAAGTAAAGGACAGTATTTACATCTTGCAGGGCAACTGAAATGCAGATTTAGAAGTTGAAATAGGTATTCTGTTAAGGTACATGCATGTATAGGTGCCACCTTAAAGAGAAATTAGTGTGCTGACCACATAAATATTGAACATATAATGGGAGCTAGAGCCCTTGCTCTGCTTGCCAGCATGAGACATTCCCTTGAACACCTTGAGAGGAATGGCAGGACTGGTTCTATGGCCCCCTCAAACTTGCCTTTCTTACGAAGAAACATACTAGTCTTTTTCTACTATTCTCTTGCCATGCTACCAGCATGATTGGGGTCCCAACAAATCAGCTAGTGCCTTTCTGGGGGAGAGATTGAAGAACAAATGGAGATGCCAAAGCTTTTTTAGCTCCATACTTTCCTATAAACCTATGCCAGGCTACACATAGACAACAGAAAAAGCTGTAATTCCTGTTAACAAAAAAGATATATAACCCATAGGATCATCTCATAGAAAGATACAGCTCTTTTCCCTCTCTTACTACTTGACAGTGAACACCATCTTTTCCATGAAGTGTATACAACTGCAGTGGGATTTCTCAGACATGGTAAGGATTGTTGTAAATCTGCTCCCATCAAAGGCATTAGCAAAATTTCAACTTCTGACAGGGCCAAGAACTTAGGCCAATTCTGAGGACAGTGGAAATCTTATCTTTGTCTTAGGAAGGTGTTCGGGTTTTTTGTGTTCTAGGATAATAACATCTGTTTGTTGTTTTATTCAAAAATAAATTCTAAGAGAAACCGTATTCTTGCATCTTGTTATTATTTTTACTATTAAATGTCAATTAGTGGAGAATTTTTCTTATGACATGCTTTTTCCTAAGCTTCCCTCATTTCAGGTAGCTAGGTTTATAAAATAATATGTCATTGCCTAATCTTCTTAGTATTTTTTTAAAAATATGAAACACTCTGTGTTGTGCATTTGTAGGAACAAAGCTCACCTGTTCTGCACATCATATTATTTTTAATGAATCAGTTATTTACAGTGCAACCCAAGAGAGCAATGGTTTTCCTGGCTATTGGCAATGCTCTTTTCCTAGTGCCTTAATAAAGATGAACAATATTTAAATGCCAGGCATCAGAGATCTCTTTATTTTAATTAGCAAGGGTGCTTTTCCTGTCATTTTCCTTGGAACAAAATATATCCTGGAAGATTCCTTACACTGCTCCCCTAGCTGTTGATGTGGAGTGAATTAAAGGAAACATACTGTGAAAGGTAAGCAGTTAGGAAAAAATGAGGTCTAACACTAAACAATGTCTTTTGCTCTATCAAATCTTAGGGCACTGTCTTTTCAATGTCATGCTTTAATAAAAGTCTTTCTAGCCCATGCATGTCTTTCTAAACAAGACAGACAAAAGCTTTTATTTTAGAAGTAAACAGCTAAGTGATTTGCTGTACACATGCCATGAATAGTAACGAGTACATTTGTGGTGTGTTCCTCTTTTTAATTAGCACATTGCTATAACCTGACTGCTGTTGTTGCTATATGGATGAGTACTGTCTTACTACAATGTGTCTAGAGGATACCACAAGAAGCAATTCATGAAACAAGTTAGAAAAAAAAATACCATAGAGTATTCTTGGGATTGGTTTAAAATACTTCAATGTTTTACTCATTTTTTTAATGGAAAGAATTGGCTGATAAACCTCTGAGTAAATCCAACTGTAGCTATTATGTAGTATAAAAATAACTTTTAAAAGATTTTTGCAAACATAGTTGGGGAAGGGTTATTTTTGAGAGCTGGAATGTGTATATGCTGTTTTAAAAACAAAAGTATTTTTAATGAGTTCTCTTGTTACAAACCATTTCTCTATGCTTTAAATATTGTAGTGGGTCTGTCTGAGCTGATTTTCCCCTTACAGACCTCATACTGCAGTACTGGGAGCCAGAGGCTATTGATAACACACCCTTGTTATGTCTGGCTGTGAGTGTTCACACACAGCACCAAAGGTACAGGGGGACAAGATCTGGGAGAGGATACAACCCGGACAGCCGACCCGAGCTGACCAATAGGATATTCCATACCATATGACGTCAGCTCAACTATAAAGGGAGGAGGACGGGGGGATTCAGGGGGAAGACGCTTGTCCTCCGAGCAACCGGTACGCGTTCTGGAGCCCTGCTTCCCGGGACAGGCCCGACACCGCCTGCGGATGGGAAGTAGAGAGTAACGGCTTTGTTGCTTTTGCTTCGTGCGCGCGCGACCTTGCTTTCTCTGCTGTTTATTAAACTGCTTCTTATCATAACCCACGGGTTCTCCTTTTCCATCTTACTCTCTCCCCGCTTGCCTTGCTGACGGAGGTTTGGGGAGGGGGGAGTGGGGAGTGATAGAGGGACTAGGGGTGGGCACCAGGCACCCAGCCAAGGTAAATCCACCACAATGAAATTTTAGGGTTTCATAATCAGATAAGATGGAAAATATACTTTTTAAACCATATTTTTTATAAATTTATCTGATTTACTATTTTAAATGCTTTTTAAAATTCTCACACCTGTTCCAGACAGGGTAGGATTTTTAAGTAGTAGCTTTAAAGTAGAAAAAAATTATGGCTATAGTTGAATGAAAAGAAGAATTGAAATTGAGGAGAATTTTTTCAGAAGTTTCAGGCAATGAAAGAATGAAAAACAGATAAAGGTTGGCAAAAGGGAACCTATATTTCATGATCAAGCTGTACTTTTTAATGGAGACTTCTGGTTATTTATGAAAATATCTTTTCCTAGATAATACATACCATACTTTTTACATAAACAAATCATTAAAAAGATATCAAAGAATAAGAAAGAATGGCTAGGTCAACTGTAAATTTCTTCTGTTTCTGTAGATTACAGAAATATTCCATTTGAAGCATTTTAACCAAAATTATTCATTAAGGCTTCACACTCAGGAGATATTGAAGATTTTCTTGTGGTTTCTTTCCATATGAGTGTAGAGGATACTTGTCACCTCTGAGTTGTTTTTTTCCCAGGAATACTCTCTGTCATGTCCTGTGGAAAGTAAGTGTACCTGTGTGTCCATCACTGAAACCAGGAAAAGGGACATGCAAATGGTCATTGCTGTTTTTTCATTTCCTCGAAGTTGGTAGTGAGTCTTCATTAGAAAGGTACATAAACCATCTCCATAACTTCACGAGGAACGTGATCTTCTGAGATATGACTGACATCATGGTATCTAAGAAAGAAATTTTCTTATGAAAATATCAGGATTGTTTAAATATCTACAGTGCTCTGGATACCAACCAGCATGAACAGAAATGAGGCCGTCTTAATGATCTACAATCTGTTAATGTAAATACTTTCATCACTAAATAACATACAAAGATATTACAGAAATTTATATATGGTCTTCAACAAGTTCCACAGCAGAAGAATCAAGAAGTGTTTGATGTATTATTCACAGTTGGGATTTTTTAATTTATTTTTTTTTATGAGAGACATTGGGAATTTACATTTAAGAAGCAACAGAAGAGGAGGATGAACAGTTAGGCAAATATCAAACTCATAACAGTAAATAAGAATTTTTCCAAAATGATGTGAAGTCCAAAAAGGCCACAGTGTTTTCTTGAGACATATGTACATTCATTCATGGCATAGAAATGAAGAGAGTGGCAGTATAAGTGAGTGCAAAAATATGATGGCTATTATATTTATATATAAATATAAAAATGTATTTGCACATATCTCTGTGCATGCAGACATATGGACTTCTTTTAAAGGTAACTAGTAATTCTACATGTTACCTTTTGAAGAAGCTGGATTTTCAAATGATACTATTCTAGTCACTTGCAGAACAACATTCAGGTCACCAAAATACACATTGCTTTTGGATACCTTGTTCAAACATATAGAGAAAGACACAAAGGTTTCTAATGTATTAGTCAAGAACTAATTGTTACACATTAGTAGTGAAGCCCTGATTGAAATTACAAACTGTGAGGAATTAAGTGGTTCTAAACCCTTTTATACTCTAACACATTATTTACATATGGTATGTATGTTGCAGAAAAATTACCCATCTTATGATATTAAAATAACTTCATGGGATTTTGTATCCAATTACCTGAAAAGCCAAGAGTTCAAACATGGTGCCTGAGAAAGGACTGAGAAAGAGGAAATTATTAAATTACACAATTATATTATGAATTAACAACTGTAAAATAAATCTGAAACTGCTTAAAAACCTGTGAGATATTTACTGTAAAAACTATGTAGATATGCATATTTATATATATGTAAAATAAAAGTAATAATTATGAAGTTTTTTTTTCTATTGACTGTCAAAGGTTACTAGATGTGAATCAAATACTCTCTCTAATAAGATACATGTTTCCAGTCCTTCATGAGTGAAAAGTGTTGATACTTAAGCTGCCATCACAACAAACTGCTTTTGACCTAGGACAAAACTTATCCAAAGGTGATCTTGGAGATGGATAAGAGTCTACAAGAAGTTCCAGACTTGGAAAAGTGAGGAAAAAAAATTAGCTTTACTAACTAGTTTTCAAAAAATGGAAACTATCTGATGCTTCTTGAAGGTTTCAGATAGATTTTGGAAAAAGATAATGAGCAGAGGCGGACTGTGCAGTCTGGCTGAAAGACAGGTAAATATTTCACATAGATATTGCCTTGCCATGTATCATGTGTCCATATAAGTTGTCTGTACAATTAAAACATACAACATTCATACTGAGATATAAGTCTGACTTCTCCACCAAAAAGTACATCTGAATGTGTAGACACAGGCAGTATAATGTGTCATAAATTATTCCAGAACTTGCTTTTCATAGCACTTTACCTACAACTGTAATTGACAGTGCACCACAGTGATGTAACACCTTTTCTGAAAGGTCTTTTGTGGAATACATCTGCTGTACAGTGGGAAAGCAAAATATGAGTCTTGACTGAATCTAGAGGTAAAAAGGATTCAAACTGGGAAACTGTTCAACACAATTTGTATGTTACACAGATGAAAACCTAATGACAAAAGAGTGTATTGGCAAAGTCTGTCTTGTTTTCTGACAACGATGTTTATAGCAGCATGGGATACCTAGACACAACCTCTTCTAATGTTATTTCACAATTTAAAAAAAAAAAAGTCAAGAGAAATGCAGTAGAACCACATGTAAAAAAGGTTCACTTGTGATGAACCACATAATCCCATAGAATCTCAGTAATCCAGTTCACTTTGGGACACAGGCATCATGATTGTATGCTATTAATTCTGCATGGTGGAAAAGGGAAAGTAGCCAAGTGCTTACTGAATCCTCATTTCTAGTGTAAGTGACTGCTTCTTCATCCTTGCTTGCCAGTTCTGAGTGTATTTCAAGAAACATTACTGAGAACAAAATCGAACACCATCAATATTAATGATCTGAACTAGAAAGATAGCTTTTAGCGTGCAAATTAATTACCCTAATCACAGGGGGTTTTGTATCCATTTTAATGAAATAACTATTTATTTCACTGAGTCCTGCGCTTTTCTTTTGCAAATAAGATACATTTACATGATAAATACATGAAACTTAAATGGATGACTAAATTAAATTGAGAGGGAAAAAAAGACCCTTTTAAATACAATTTTCATAGGAAAAACAGCTAGATTAATGGGTTGGTTAGCTGACTGGCATCTGTGATTAAATCTTTTTAATGTATGTCAAATAGAATTTAATGGACCTCAAGAAATGTCTACATAGTCAGTAATATCCAGGGTTTAGTGAAGATGCATTTTATCTCCTCCTATTGAAGTGTAGACAGCTGAAGGTATATTGCTTGTCATTACCCAGTACAGTATAGAGACATTATATTTGGAAATAATAATAATATAAATTTACGTTTCTCCTTTCCTGCGTGTGCCCTTTCTCCTGAAATTAGCTTTTTCTACCTACAGGAATTTAAAACAAGAAACTCCACTCTAAAATAGTGATTGTTTGCATAGTCTTTTGATTTAATCACCACATACACATTAGCTTCATAATGTTGTTTTGCAATAATGACAAGAAAGGGGAAGATGTTTAGTTCAGAGGGACTTTAAACAAATCTTTTAGATTCTGTGTGTTTTGAAAACTTTATTTATTGTGGTAAAGCTTTGAATGGCTCCATATTCAACAGAAGCAAGATTTGAAACACATTCCAGCTCATTTTTTGATAACAGTCCTGCAGAACAGAGCATCTATCCCTTCTTGTTTTTTTTTCCCAGTCGAGCCACCAGGGATACTTCCAGCTTCCTTTGATTTGAAATGATCAATGGCAGCTGCGGCAGGCAGGCAGGGTGCCCCAGGCACAATGCAAACAAGTCTTTCTCCCAGCTCACTAGGATTTACATTTCAATTGCTGCCACATTTTTTAAGATAATTATAACCTTTTTATATTAATATTTTTCTGTGACGTCTCTGATATTTTAACAACATAAATATTAATTTAGCACATCAAGGAGAACAAGCTTTCTTCACTGCAATTGCTTGAACAATCTCCCAAAAACACAGGGCATCAAACATGGCATCACAATCTCTGAGCATTAGCCACGCTTTGGAGGGGGGCTTCTGCTGAATTTGATTTTGCTTGGCCCTGCACTGTTTTAAAGATTACCAGAGAATAACCTTTCCTTTTGAGTTGAGATCAGACTGTCCTGCTACAAAAGCAGAATGTGTTCACTGTCTGAGCTGACATCTGTGACTTATGTGCCTCTAAACAGTGTCTTTACCATAGTGAAAAATATCAACTAGATACAGCTACCTTAATAGAATTTATTCTCTTGGAAAGAAAAAAAGGGGGAAATTGCTGCTGGTGGTATTAAGAATTTCTAAAGAGTTTTGTCTTTCAGTACTGCTGTCTTTTTTTTAATTCTTGTTACCTTTCCAGCCCTTTATATCCTTCCCCTTTTGCATCAGGAAAAGCCATCATGGTGTACAAACAGATGTTGCTTTACCTACCCAAATCATATGTTGGATCATAATAATTTTTTTGCAGCCTGGTCTATAAATTTTAGCATGTAGCATATCTGACTTATTTTTTTAAGTCCTCCCCACCCCTCTTGCTCTTTTATTCCACTGTTTCTCGTGAAACTACAACATTCATAACTGTCCTTCAATGCTGAGTATCACTTGCAATTTTTACACTTTTCCATAGCAACTGACAAATAAGGGGAATTAATGTATATTATGAAGAAAATTGATATCAATACCCATCAGATGTTAGAATGCGGTCATTCTGTTGCTATTCTAGACAAAATGCAGAGTTACAATCATTGTCTTGGAATCTTTATGGGAAAGACCTTAATTTCCTACACACCAAAGCCATGAGCTTGAGCATTGCTTGAAGCTGACTGGGGGAATAATACTGCT